>SNQJ01S0024357.1:4265-32218 GCA_010110895.2 Picea sitchensis
TGGGGCTTCTAGATGACTCATGAGGGTTCTCCAACTTCACATGGCCATAACTCTCTAATCGTGAGGAGTTATGTGATGTTCAACATACCACCGGAAATGGCATGACATGCATTATCCATCTAGAATAGTCTTGCCTTCAAATATATTAAAACTCATATCATTATACATCAAATAAACTTGGGTTCATTACCCAAACCTTTGTGCTACCAGAATTTTTTCAAGGGTTGACATCAATGACAACCAACCCAAAAATCAACATATGATACCATGCTGGGGATTGGTTGTAACCCTATACAAAATAGACAAACAAAATTGTAGATAATCAAAGAGAAAATAATATTTCAAAGAAAGAAGGTGGTGTCTAAAGATACCATTACATCACTTAAGCACAACACATTGTGATCAGAACATCACAATGCATATTGGAGATCTTGTACACAACAATGATATATCCATGATGATAATGAATCATCGAGTCTGCTATTTATAGCTTCAATATATAACCAACTTTATTGAAATCAGGAGGATCTTGTTCACATAAATCGTCACTGTTTAGAGTTGACTTCGTCAAATCCTCACTATCTAGTTAGCTTGGCAAGGATGCTCGATTCAACCATCCATGCATCCAACTCATAGTCGATTTCTTAGCTAGTTGATCCATCGACCGATTGTCTTTGACTACTGGCTGACTTTCCGGCCAACAGGATTGTTGAATACTCGATTGACTAATGTAGAGAGTTAGTTGATCGCTCAGAAGACTATTTCCAAATGCAAGCCAATTTCTCGACTGACTAATTCCAATAGAAGTGTGATGAACCATCAGAACTTGATGTTCCAGCATCACAATGATAACAATTGATGACAAATTAATGAGCACAAATTCTATTTTTGAATTTTAATCCACGTACTGCATCTTGTTCTTCCCCTCAAATAATGACTTCAATTGTAATTTAGAAACCCAATCATTCATGCATTAACATGCAATTTCGATACATCTAAATAAAAATTATCACTTGCAACATGTTTTTTTCTCAACTTGATATGAGAAGATGCACCTAGCCTAAGACATTTGAGGTGATTGTAATACATTTTTCACTGTTTGTGCATCAATGCAAATCACAATGTCATAGGTGGATATGTCAATTGGAGAGGTTATTCTTCTATGTAATCAATAGATTGACCTTGATCTCCTTTTCACTTCCCTTTAATCTCATATCTAAGGGGTTACCACTAAGGTCAATCAAAAGGTTTGCAAACAATATTTTGAGGAACCTTCTAATAGGAAAAAATTGTCATATTGGTTGAAGGCCTTTTATTAATATAAATTAAAAAATAATTTCCACTTAGTGATATGAAATACACTACATCTCATTTTCACACATTTAAAATTATTACAAGGGGATATAAATTAATTCCAATGACCACTAATGAACCAACCTTGTCTTTTTTCCTAAAACTTTATAGTTGGAATCATATTCTATTGTTGAGTTTGAACCTTCATATTAATGAATACCTTTAACCTATATCATATAACTTATTTTTTCATCCACCATTTTGTCCATTGGCTAACATACTATTCTTTTTTATGGTACAAAGTACAAGAAAATGTCATAATTCAATAGTATTTTTCTCAGTAGAACATCAAATAAGAGAGGTTCCAACCACACTTCTTTAATAATATAGTGATAATCCATAATTGTGAAAACATTTATGGCTATGTGGTCTCCTTTCTTTGAGCATCTATGTAACAAACTTGCGTATTTTGTGATGAATTCAAACTTATATTTTAGATATGTATAGATTGAACTCTCTCTAGCACCAATATTACTGAAAGAATTTTTAGACTCATTACAATCAATACCATTGACCTCCTCCCCATTTTATGACACATAGCACATTGAAGTTTCTATTTGAACATTCTCAAAATGTGGCAATGAGCATTATAGTGTGCTTATGTAGAAAAATCAAAGAGTTAATAGAAATGTCCAAAGAAATTTATATGTAGAAAGTAAAAGAGAAAGAACAAAAGTATTAAACCTATAAAATATTCACCCTTATATTGATAATCCAAAAAGAGAGAAATGGTGATGTGGGCGTCTTTGAGGGGAAAACCTCTAAATGAGTAGAGCTCCAATACAATGACAATACTTGACAAAACATTACAATATTTCTACCTCTCAATTAGGAGAATTTTGAGGTAAAAAATGAGTCTCCTAAGAGATATAATAAAAAATTATGAATCAGTAATTTTATGGGGGGTATATTTGACAACTCACCTATTACACTACATTATATGTACAATCTAAATAACCATGATTGAGTTGCATTTAAATATCGAGTAAAAATAAAATTAATAAAAAATGATCTATTGAAGTGATTGAGAATAAATTTCAGCTTTCCCAAAAAAACATTGAACTTTAACAGCTAATGCATTTCTATGTCTTGAACTTAGAGACCAATTTAAATAATAAAATATATGCACAATGAAAAAATAGTTAAAAATGACATGACAATATCTAGGTATTATACTTTTATATTTCATGATTTAAATTTTGAAAATGGGCACAATTTTAATTTAATAAATGTAGACAAGTGTAACTGTTTATCTTTGGCTCTTGGCCACTTCTATGTGATTGTGTAGGCGGGTCCAATCACCATTGAAGAAACTATCCATAACTACACAACACATTTGGGAGGTCCTATCTTGGGTGCATGGGTCAAATCACTACGGAGAATGAATTGAATCACCACTTCAAACGTTACCTCCACCACAAAAAACGTTTTGGAGGAGCCAATATCAGCCAATCTGTACGCAAGATTACATTTTGGGGGAGCCAAATTGAGTGTATGCAAGAATAGATATTGTGGCCCATATCTGACCTACCTCCATGGAATAAATGCAAAATTTTCCCTCTTGCTTCTCCACTCCCGCAAATTCTCCTTTTTCCTTTCCAACCCACAAATTCTTTCTTCTTTTTTAGTTGTAACATTAATTCCACCTATCCAAATTGGCTCATTTATGTCAAAAATGGGTTTCATAGATAAGATTATCTTACTACAAAAACAAATCATGTTATATGACTAAGAAAAAAAGGGGAAGAGAATTTTCAAAGAAGAAGGGGAGCAAAGTTTTTCATTCTAGGTATTTATGCATTAAATCCATCTCTATAGTCATGTTTTTCTTGGTTATTTTCACAAATTTATAATTGCTTGTTGGAATTGAAGCCATCAATGTTATTTGTTGGAATTTTCCTAAATTGACTTATCAGACCCAGCAAGCATGAGTGAGAAATGTCATTCTGGCTAAGTCTTGTTAAGTTTGGAGTGATTGGGATGATTTTTAAGTTTGAATAGATTAAATACCTAGAATTCCAAAATTTCAACAATAGAAACAAAACCATCTAAGTTCTATGGGAGATTATCACCGCAACACAATGACATCATATGAGGATCCAAGACAATGACACATGTTAAATTACAATAATACATAGAGCGTTCTCAAAGGAAAGCACAAATAATATTATGAAGTTTTCTAAAAAACTAATGAATATAGAACAGTTATCCATATATACTAATGACAATATCACTTATCAGTAACATATCTCTCAAGTAACATTTTTCTGATGTTAGAGTAATGTCAAGTTTGACAAGGACATGAATCAATACTAAATAGTGTCTATTATTTCTCTAGGTGCATTCCAATAAGCATTATAATTCATTGTCTATAAAAATAACTTCAAATTCTATTAAAATAATTTCATATTTTGACTAACTTAATCTTACAACCAAAACGTTTTCAATCTTAGAATGAATGCCCATTAACAAAATCAAACTTCAAAAAAATTGACTTATATATTATATTTTGGGTCCTTAACATGGGCACTTCCAATGGAAAACCCATATAATGGTCTTAAAGAAACACTTCTTGATAATTAATTAGATCATTTAACTCTTTAAAATGTAGAAATACAAAAATTGTCAACTACACATCCCCTTAAGGTGAGGCCTTTGGACTACCAAATTATTACCTTATGTGAAAAAATAGATGATCTATAATTGTCATCATCTCTAGTTGTTCATTCTAACTGCTTACTATTGTAAATGGTCTACACATGTTTCAAGTTCAGTAGCCAAAAATTCATGACCTGGTGGAATCAATACAATTAAGGTAGGTAGGAAAACAAAGCTACTGAGCTCACGTACGGGCTTAAGGAATTTTGAGCCTGAACCATATAAATGACAGTGGGGCCCACCATGTCGCATCATTTTTACTTGCAGTGATGGGGATGTACGTGTGACTGAGTGATTTGTAAGAGGACGTCAGATTTCGGCTGTGTGAGGTAAGGAGTCCTACCTTATTGGGCATTTTTAAAATGTTAACTTTTTTCTTGGGGGACATACAGATGGTCGCATGGACACTTTTTAAGGAAAATGTGCTATCTACGCAGGAAACAGATCTACAATAGCACAAAATTTGGTGCAATTGAAGGGCAATCACCCACGCAGATTGGTGCAATTATTAGGGGAACAATCAAATCGATCAACGTGAATACAAGGGTGACATTTGTGAAGGATTCCACATGACTGTTAAATGAATATTCATGTTGATCAACATGATTGTTCAATAAATAGTCACGCTCATCAGTGCATCTGTTTACCTAGAAGATGCGTGAATTGTGTGAAGCATGTGTTTGATTGGATTTTTGAATTTTTTTCTAAGATGACTAGCTAATTTTGGTTGATTTTGGAAAAGTGTGATCATCCAGTGTTCTTCCATGATGCTAGTACATTGGCTAGAGTAGAAATGGGATACCATTCATACGATAGTTTCTGAAGATGTTGTGGTACATTTTTAATAGGCCAGTTTTGTCTTACTGAAGTACCTTGAGTGCACACCGTTGCGATCTCAAGAGGATCTAAGAGGATTTATTGATGTTTGGGGTTGGGATATGGAGGCCCAACAAATGGGCCTTTGAGTTCCGTGGGACCATGGTGGAACTAACAGAGATGGACATCCACTTCCTAATGAGTCTCTCCATCTGGGGAGAGGTCCCATAGTTGATGCCCCATATGGTGGGAGGGGTGACTATGCAGGAGATAGCAAGTCGTCACTGCGAGGCCAACGATGTTGTTATTAAAGGGGTGATTTGTATGAACCAGATCGATTCATTGTTGACGCGGGTGGTGGATTCTATTGTTGTGAGGATCTACAGGTCCTTGGGAATGCAATGTATCTCGAGCACTCATATGACGATTGCATGCACTGCATCTCAAGCACTCCATATATTATCCTAGCGTACCCTTATGATAGCATGGATTATAGACATAATTTATACATGATCCTACCTCCAGGATAGATTTGGGACCAACAAGGTGATATTTTTGCATGTTATGATTATGTTTGTTTTTTATGTATTTTATGATTTGTTTGACATAGTAATGATGGGTAACCATGTTTGTTTTTGTTGATGTTGGACCACGAGGTCCCTATGGTATGTGATCTTGTCATTGGGGATCCTAAGGGCTAGTCTAAATATGGGCGCTGTCAATTATGGGATAATGTAGGGGTGGGGCCATCGCAGTGGTCAACGGGAGAGCTTGTGGTTGTGGGAGCTCTCAGACGTGATATGGAGTTCCTAGCTTAGATGGAGGAGTTACACCAATGCTTGGACATGGTGTTGTGGAGGGTGTCGGAGGAACAATGGATTGAGATCCAAGATGAGGATTTCCTGGATTTATGTGTGCCTTTGGACCCAGATTGGAGTCCTATAGTACAACGAGAAGTGGTTGTTGGTGTAGTGTTGACTGGTCAGATGAGGCCACTTGTCAGTGGGGAAACTCCTGTTGGAGGAGAACCACCTACATGGCCTGATAATTGTGGATTTCTTGAGTTGGGAGCACCCTAAGTGCATAGTGATGTATACGGGTGAGGACCACATTTTTGTATATGTCATTGTATAGGGGAAAATTACCCAATTTTTGTAAATGATTTGGTGAGTGCATCCATAGTGAGGGTCGACCTACTTGTATTGTACCCCATTTTTTAAACTGATGATATATATAGTGATATACACATTTTGTGATGTGTCACTTTATGGTTTGTTATGTGATTGAGTAAATTTATGATGTTATGTTGATGTTTTCTTTGCTTTATTTTATATGTGATAAAAAAGTGATGTTTAAATAACATAAATAGATGAACCATGATAAACAATTATGTAATTAATGCAATAAATTCTAGTCTATAATTTCATTAGCCATATGATCTACAACCTTGTTTTGACTTCTAGGAATATGTGTGAATGTGATGGACTCAAAATTCCTTGATACAAGTTTAACTTGCCGGTTTTTTCTAAAAAAACAAGAGTTGCATACTTGATATACATTTGTTAACTGCAGGATGATAAGATGGGAATCCAAGAATACACCGAGGTGATGAATGTGTAAGTAAACAACATCATCCATGAGGTCGATCATGATAGCTTATTTGACTTGGTTAATGGTAGATGTCCCTAGAAACACGCCTCTAGATTGAACCAAGATTTTGATTCCATCAATTAGCACCATTGGAAAAATTGTTCTGATACATCGGCGGATGATTCATATGATAAAACAATCAAAGTAGCAGTGATCAAAAAATATGTGAAGGGTTTTGATGTGTGTGTATAAAAAGACTAAAAAAATCTATAAAAATGAAAATACATATATAGAGAGGTGACCCGAAGTAGATTCACTAATTTATGGGTTGAAATGTATCCTACGACAGGAAGAATGGGTGATGGCACAATGCATCCCAAGGATAATTAGGTTCCATCATGGCCTCTAAAATGTATTTTTCGAAACAAAAGATGTAGGATAGGAAAGGATTGTCAAAGTTATGAACATGTGAGTGTGGCGTAATGGTTCTAGATGTCTCATATGAGTTAAACATAGAATTGGGGGTTAAAGGGTATGTAGTTGTTGAGGAAGTGCAAGAATATGAGGCTAGTGGGACATTAGTACTGTTGTCAACAAGGGTGGTTGGATCAACTAAAGGGAGTGGTCCTTCACTAGAAAAGAGATAATAGATATGTACACATGTGTGTGTATCATGGGTTCGAGGAGGAGGGAGAATCTCTTCTGAGGGCTTTCCAGTGAATTAGGTGGGGCTGGAGGAAGGGTCTCTGGAGTAGATAAGGTAGACACACCTTGGGGTGGTAAAAATGCTAAGAGACCCTGTAATTTGGAGGGCCTCTCTAAGGTGTTGAATGAAATTAATTCAATGAGTGTGACGCTCAATCATAAAGAGACACATGTAAGTGAAATGGTCCATTAGATGACATAGTGTGCATGGGCATGTTTGACCTACATTTATCAAAGTGGATACAAAGTAAATTCTAGAAGAATTGGCATCAATGTCTTTCCACTGGTTGTGGTACTGTTGGGTTAGGTTTAGGAAGGTGTGTTTGATTAATTGTTGCCAATGTGTCCGAGATTCTGGGTAGAGAAGGACAATGGTGAGTGTAATGGCCAAATTGTTAAAAAATGGCACACACAAAATTGGTATGCAGAGTTTTATTACGCGTGGGAGTAGATTCTTGGGTATGGTTGGTGGAAATGGTTACTAGGGTGGGTAAAGATGCTTCTACCTTAGGGAGATGGATAAGTTTTCGCAATTATGGAAGGGGGGGACACAAGTTGGTGGGGTGACCTTATGTTTCGTAGAGGACACATGGGGGTTGAACCCAAGGAGTGGCGGAAGTGTTGCCCCCATATTTATTCTTCTTACCCCCGGTATTGGTATCCTTGTCCCCAACTGTGTGACAAGGTTGAGGTAATGTAGGTTGAACCAGGGTCTGCATGGGTAATGTAGTGGTTTGAGGATAGATTGATAGTATTGGTACCATATATGGTGGGTCAAGATACAAAATATGGATACCTATTTCCATGTTGGGAATGGTAAAGGTAGATTCCACCTGATAAGTCATTAATCCTGGTGGTGGATAGAAGAACGATATTTGGGTTAGGGATTGAGGATGTGTGTGCCAAACTGGTGGTTGGTCAGTCACAGAGGAAGTATTTAGAGGAGACATTGGTATGTATATCTTAGGTGTGGGTGTCTTAAGAGGGGACTGATTGGTTGGCTTTGTTGTGACAGAAGTGATCACACACACTTGGGAAGAATGAGAGGGTAACATAATAGGTGGATCTCCTTGATAAGTTCCTAGAAGTGATGGGTCTTAGAAGATTCGCGGGCCCACTTCTACAACTAGGGATATATCTGAATGTTCCCTTATGAGGGGAGGATGTTACCCAAATTCACCGAAGGATGGGATTCATAGTGTGTAAGTTGGTCAACTGTGACAACCTTCCTATTGTGGGGAAAGATCATGGTGTCAAACATTGACGAAGTTACTGCCTTAATGGTGTACATGTAACTATGTCCTAGAAGATATTATAGTCCAAAGGGGAATCTATTGCCTTGATATTGATTACGACTATTTTTCCTGCGAGCTCAACTAGGACATTTTGGAAACAATCTTCAGGTTGGGATGGTTGGCCATCATAAGCTTGAAGGGTTATAGGAGAAGGAGTAAGATCAGGAGAGTCTAACTTTTTCCAAATACTTTTGGACATGATACATGTGGATGCACCTTCATCTATGATGCATCAATGAATAATGATGTTTTGGATTGTGACCAGGATTTGGAAAATGAATAGGATGGGATTTTTGGCTCTGATTTGTCCAAATCAAAAGTGAGAGGCACGAGTCTAAAGGGTCAACTTCCCCCAGTGTGGAAAACAAGGTTTTCCTTTGTGAATGACAAGTTTGCAAAACCTCAAGTACTGACATGGTTGTAGGGGAATGATCTAAGTCATCAACCAGGCTATAGCTATGTGCGAACCTAGCATGTGATTTATGCACGGTGCACCATAGAGGTTCTCTTGGTACACGTAGGGTAGGATCACCATTGGGATGTGGGATCGTCTAAAGGGGAATTTTTGGTAGTGGGTGGGGGAGGGGGGGGGTATCTGTTGTGGTCGAAGTAGAATCAGAGGGAATGTCATACTGATGACTGTGCATCTGAAGAAGAATTTCTTCCGCTATTTTAAGAAGAATGTTGCATGTTGTAGAATTTCCAAGTTGAGCTTGTCCTATATTAGGGTATTAACCCATCTGTTGGGTGGATGGACCAAATTCTTGTTGCATAGAAAACACTCCTTGATGGGAAAATGGATTGTGTAAATCTGCTAGTTGCGGGGGTTGAGGGAAGTTGCCCTGAACTGGTGGGGTACCCTACTGAGAAAGGGGTCCTTGTGTGTTCATAGGTTCCTTCATTATTTTTTAATTGACAATTTTAGGAAAATTGAGAGTATAATTTCCAAACTCACTGCATAATGCACAAGGGAAATTAATTCTAAGGTTATTGTTCTTCCCATGTTGTTGCTAGCCATTATTGGTTCTAGTATTCTGGTTTCGATTTACCTGCATTAGGGTTTCCCCCTGCTAGTATATTTTGTTGCTAGGGGTTTCCCCTTGTCCCTGGTTGTTATTGGATTTGTTCTTAAACATCCTTTTTGAATTATTATACTGAGTGGAATGATTTACCATATTCATACATTCAAATTCTTAAACCTACTTCATGGGTGAAGGTTGGAAAAAGTTGACCCCAACCTCCTGTTGACCATATGGGGGCATGGTACCAGGTTGCGGGGGAATAGGGAATGGGTAATATTGGTTTATCTATTTTGGAATACGATAAGGATGATATGATGTTGAGGATTTGATGCCACACCCCAGGGGGCATGAAGGGCCATGTGTATTCCTAGGAATTTTAATACCTAGTTGGGGTAAGGGATGCATGGGTTTCCCTGAGTTGTGCCCCCAAGTTGCTTGAGGAGGAAGGGATTAGAATGTAGAGGTGGGAACATATGGTTTTCCTACATGAGGAGGATAGTATGGTGTTCCTATAAAATTACAAGTGTAGTGGTTGGTATTGTTAATGAATGCATCTATGTGAGACATTCTCCGGCTGACAAACCTGTGAGGTGTGGATCATCGCAGCTATGTGAAGTCTTTCTCTCGGCTTACAAACCTGAGAGAAATACCCTAAGAAGGGTATGTGGTTCCTGCCTAAGACAGAGTTAGGAACGTAGATATGACCATCCCCATTAAGAGAGTGAGAAGAACTCTAGATGATTATCTAGTGGAAAAGCGATCCATTGAGTTAGGGCGTGCATGTGGCTGAGCACAAGGTGAATGTGTGAAATCCCAAAAGTGTTGGGCACATCGTCAAGTGACTATAAATAAAGATGATGTGATAGACTCCTCTGAGAAACAGAGTTAACGAGAACACTCAAGATGATTCTCCTTTTGGTGGCAGTGGGAAAGTAGATCTGTAGAGTGGACATCCTGTGGATGAGCACAAGTGAACGTGTGAAGACCTGGTTCTTCTATGTAATGCAGTGAATCAGAGCTATGACATCTCTATGGATGTGACCCTAGTGGATGAGCACTAGTGGGTGTATCATATCCTTTGCTATATATTGTTCAAGAGTCAGACCTACCTGTAACCCTAATTGTTATGTAAAGGGTACAGGTCGGCCCCACCTTAATATGTTTAATAATAAATGTAAAAGATAATTAATATTAATTATAATTATAATAAATAATAATAATAAATTATATAGTGACTTAGAGAGGTCGGCCTTGTTGAGCCAATAGAAGCCTTTGTTGATTGGACAAGTCTAATATAAGTAAGGGATGATTCTCCATTGTGGAGTCATATCTTTCTTGTGAGTTTGGAAATTTCAGCAAACACTTCTACTTGGGAAAAGGTGTGCACCTCTCTTGGGTGCTAGTCTTCTAGGGCTTAAGAACCCTCTTGTGTGCTAAGTCATTCTTGGTGGTGAAAGGTATTTCTCTTGAAGAATATAGAAAAGGATTTGGTTGGGTTTTCTTCCCTTGTTGAGAATGGTTTCCCATGATACTTCTTGTGTTCTTGTGCATGGTGTTTCTTTTTGTGATCTTGGTTGCTGCAACATTCTTGTTTATGGTTAAGACATGATGAAATTGAAATGAACTACATGATTAACCTAGATTATTGAAAAATCAACATGGGATCATAGCATAGGTCCTGAAGATCCCATTGCACAAGCATTTTCCAGCTCCTTCTCTTTGTCATTTGCAGAAACCGTACGACCCTCCTAGGGTTTCCAGAAAATCTGTACGACCTCCTTTTCTGAGAGATTTCACCACTCAAAACTTGGAAGCTTGGGCTGAAAAATACATAGAAGGGTATGGACTCCTTCAGCGTACCTCCATCAAGTCTCAGATTCAAATTCAGGGCATTTTCAAAATTTTACCCTAAGGGTTTCTAGGGTTTCGTCAAATTTCTGCAGAAAATTCTGAATTGTATTTCTGAGAATTTCTTGAAGAAGCTCCTCAACTTACCAAGGCTATCATATTTATTTAAAGGCTTATTGTTGGCAGTCATAAGCCCAACAAAACCTAAAAGTGCTAGCCTAGCCTAGCCGTTAGGTTTTCTAGCCTAGTTGACAAGGGTTTGTGAATATGAGAAAATTCATGATGGGAAGAAAGCTCAGTACAAAACTCCAAAGAAATTAATACATCAACATCTCAGCACTCTCAAGTATGGTTCCTATCAATGACAATACCTGGCGAATTGACAGTGGTGCCTCCAGGCACATGACCGGTATTAGAAATCATCTATCACACTTCGTTGAGAAAGAGACACATCTACATGTTGTCCTTGGAGATGATGCTAGATATAATGTGAGAGGGCTTGGAACTTATACCTTCTAACTATATTCAGAAATGCAGCTTAAACTAGAAGAAGTTTTATATGTACCCGGAATGAAGAGAAATCTTGTCTCTATTTCGGCCCTTGAAGACAAAGGTTACAAAATTACCTTATCAGAAGGAAGAGTTCTTGCATGGCACAAAGACTCTCATATCATCTATTCCAAAGTGATTGGTGTCAAAGAAAATAGCTTGTACAAATTGACCATCAAACCAGTTCAAGCCTTATCACATGACACTATCAGCTTGAGTGAGTTATGGCATAGAAGACTTTCTCACATTCATTATAGAGCTCTTCCAGCTCTAAGGAAAATGGTAACATGTCTACTAGAGATCAAGATCCACCATGAAGGTGTTTGCAAAGGTTGTGCCCTTGGAAAAAATGTTAAAGGATCCTTTCCTAGCAGTGACAACAGATCCAAGGAAATCTTGGACTTGATACATTCAGATGTATGTGGGCCAATGACTGTTGCATCCTTAAATGGGTACTTGTACTATGTACTCTTCATATATGATCACTCCAAGGAAACTTGGATTTACTTCCTGAAGAACAAGGATGGAGTCCTTTCCAAGTTCCAAGAATTCAAAACTCAGGTTGAAAACTTGATCGGAAGAAAAATCAAAGTATTGAGATTAGACAATGGAGGAGAATACACCTCAAAAGAATTCATCAATTTTTGTATTGAATCATGGATCAAGAGGGAGCTCACAGTTCCATACAATCCTCAACAAAATGGGGTCGCTGAAAGGAAGAACAAAACTATCATTGAGGCAACTAAGGCAATGATACATGATCTGAGTCTACCCATGACTCTATGGGCAGAAGCATGTATGACAATAGTATATGATCAAAACCGTAGTCCTCATCAGATACTGAAGAACATTACTCCAGAAGAAGCATTCACCAAAGTGAAGCCTGAGATCGGACACTTCAGAATATTTGGATGTCCAATGTACCTTCATGTACCCAAAGAAAAGAGATCGAAACTAGAACCTTCGGGAAGAAAGGGTACATTTGTAGGATACAGTGAATCCTCAAAATCATATCAAATCTACATCCCAGGTTAGAGACAAATTGAAGTAAGAAGAGATGTTACTTTTGAAGAAGAAGTAGCCTTCTAGAAATCCAGAGAAGCTCAGATGGAAATAGATGGTGAAACAATAACTCCTCCTCATTCAGTAGTTCAAAGGGAGACAAATATTGTTCCAGATGAGCCAACAACACCATTTGACCCACTTACTCCAGCATATTCGGTTGCCCCAATTAATATACCCAGAGACATCACAGTTGGACATAAAATATCTGCTTGGGCTCGACAAACTTTAGAAGAAGCAGAAGGGCATAGATCCCCACAAGGAGCAACCAGAGAAAGAAAGAGGCCTAAGAGATTCTCAAGCTACATTTCAGCCTTGACTCACATTATTGATTCATAGCCAACTTGTCATGGAGAAGCCTCAGGTGAGAAAGTATGAAAAGATTCCATGATTGAAGAATACCAATCTATACTAAAGAATGATGTATGGGATGTTGTCCCAAGACCAAAGGGAAAATTTGTAGTGACTTCCAAATGAATTTACAAAATCAAACATGCTGCTGATGGAAGCATTGAAAAATATAAAGCAAGATTTGTGGCCCAAGGGTTCTCACAAATAGAGGGAGTCGACTATGTTGAGACATTTGCACCAATATCCAGATATACATCCATTCAATCTATCATTACACTAGTTGCTTCCATGGGTTGGAAGCTACATTAGATGGATGTAAAGACTTCTTTTCTCAATGGTGAAATTGAGGAAGAAGTCTATATTGAATAGCCAAAAGGTTTCATTATACACAACGAAAAATCTCATGTATGCAAATTGAAGAAAACCATATACGGTCTAAAACAAGCACCACATGCTTGGTACGAGAAAATGGATGGTTTCCTGATGAGTTTGCGTTTCAACAAAAGCATAGCCAACCCAAACCTAGGTTATCACATTGATGGAAATGAGTGTTTGATTCTAGTTCTATATGTGGATGATATTTTCATTACCGGTTCAGAGAAACTCATTGTTGAGTGCAAGCAAGCATTAACTGCCAAACTTGAAATGAAGGATTTGGGACAAATGCATTATTTCTTGGGACTCGAAGTATGGCAGAGATCAGATGAGATTTTTCTAAGTCAAGGAAAATATACTTTGGAGATACTGAAAAGATTCAAAATGACAGATTGTAAATCCATGCCTACTCCAATGGTGATGGACTTAAAGAAGATGAATGACACTGATTCAAGAAACATAGATCCACATTTATATCGACAACTTATTGGATATTTGATGTATCTAGTTAACACCAGACCATACATTTTCCATGTAGTAAATGTGCTTAGCCAGTTTATGAGCCAACCAAAACAAACACACGAATAGATGCAAAACACATATTGAGATACTTACAAGGCACAATTGGTTATGGCCTAAGATATGCAACCAATGTGGACCTAAGTATGGAAGGATATGCCGATGCAGATTAGGAAGGAAGTGTAGTAGACAGAAAGAACACCTCAGGTAGCTGCTTCACCCTAGGATCAACCATGGTTTCCTGGTGCAACAGAAAACAAAGCTCGATGGATTTGAGTAAAGCAAAGGAAAAATACATTGCACTGAGCGTGGAAGTTCGTGAATCTATATGGATTTGCAAACTTTTTACATATTTGTTCGATCATGAGATGGATCCGACAACTATTCATTGTGACAACCATAGCTGTGTAAAGCTCTCCGAGAATCCAGTATTTCATGACAAATCAAAACATATTGAAATCAAGTATCACTATATCATAGACATGGTGCAGAGGAAGACAGTTCATGTACAATATCTTTCTAATCATGAAAAAATTGCAAATATCTTCACTAAACCACTTTCCAAGACAAAGTTTGAGTATTTCCATGAGAAACTTGGCCTGATGGAAAATCCCTCCCTAGCTGAGAGCGAGTGTTAATGAATGCAGCTATGTGAGACATTCTCCATCTTAGGGAGAAATGAGTAGAGGTATCCTAACTAAGATTATATTAAATGAAAGTTTTGGGCCTTCGTGATGGCTTCATCTACAAATTGTGGCATGCTAGTTTCCACATCTTTTTTTATGGTTGGTACCAATGACTTGAGGAACCAATCTAGTTGTTTTTCTGGGGTGACCTCAATTTTACACAAACTTCGTCTACAATGCCATTATGAATGTGATATGTGATATGAGTGGAAATAGTTTGGTGTAATTATTAAAGGATTTTCAGGCCTATGTCATCATGTACTAGTAATTGGAAAAGGGATAAAAGATCCTTTCTTAGAGATGTGAATGTCACATGAGACCCTACGTTTTTGTCTACATGCAATTTTACAAATTGACTAGTTAAGGTTCTTTGAAATAATCATAAGTGAATGGAGTCACAAATGATGCTATTGGATGAGCACCAAAGGTGAAATTTCATTATGTGATTGGCTGGATACTCACTCGTTTTTTCGTCAAAATTTGGAATTTCTAATGGTAATTTGGTGGGCATATTTTTCCAAGACGTATCATGTAAAGTTGGATCATTGATAAGTTTTTTAAAATCTGGAAGATTAAATGAAGTCAGATATGGTAGGTTTCATGGTTTTCCTTCCATCATATGTGTTTTTCAAGGGCCATTTCCCAAGGAGGAAGGGTCATTGGACATGTTGCTTGGGATAGTTGTGTCGAGCAAGGTGGAACTGAGCAAGACCAAACCAATGATCGTTGCATGCAAAGGAAAATAGGGATGTTGAATCGGTGATGAGGAAGACCTCCCAACACTAGTGGGAGGCCTAGAAAGTGTGTAGAATGTCAGGGATTTTTTCGGTCCCCTATGATTCCAGACTAGCAATAAAGTGTGTGACTTTGGTAAGGGGAAAGGATATATAACAAGTGATTTTTGAAACAATATTGAATAGAAATATTAAATATTGAATGTGTAAATATATTGCACAATAGAAATCCGAGGAATCACCTAGTGAAACAAATATATTTATCAAAAGAAGATAATCCTTATGATATTTTTTTCAATACATTCTCATTTGTCTTTGCATGTTTGGCATTTTGAAAACCAAATTACTTTGTTTCATCTCTTAATTTTGTCTATTTTACCAAATCCCTGTAATATTTCAACTTTTACAATAACTAATTTTTTCTCAACAAATAGCTTGACAATGTTACCAACATGTTTTCTCATTATTTGATGAAGAATCGAGACCCCCAATTCTTCATTTTTGTTTGCTTCCAAATTCTCTAAAAAGTTTCCACCCCTCCACAAACCAATACAACTTCCAATTATTCTTGAAACCTCAGAGGGGATATATTCCTACAATGGTTGGTCATATTTTATCCTTACATATTCCAATCAATTTTATATGTGTTACATATAAAACATGTTTTAAAATATGAAAAAAGAAAATACTTTGTAAATTATAAATTGGAATATAAATAAAGACTATCGAGTAGAATATCAATTTGGTGAAGATGATTAAAAAATAATAATATTTCCCTCTATCATATGCCCTAAATATTTTCCATTATCCATGTGGATATTGGTTCCCAACTATCTCTTCCATTGACGTAGAAAAGTTCCCCATATTGACAATTTTTCTATAGTTTTTTAGGTCTTGAACTTTTGGCACATTTTTGATACCCTAAAAATCATTTTTCACCCTATGATATATAAGGGTTTCCATTTTGTACCTAATCCTAGAATAAATTTTTTATTCTCATCGAGGGATTTCTAACTTTCGGGCTATTATGTGCCCCAAATCGAGTTTGTATCCATAACTTTTGGCCCCGGGAAGCTAACATATCATTAGACTCCTCAAGGTCCACATTTATTTTACCACTTCATCTCATAGGGTTAGGGTTTTGGATATGTAGGGATTTTTCCTCTTAGGGTTTAATATTTTATGTTAAAAGGTCATTTTGGCTTCCTATAATGGGTTTTCTTACAAATGAGAGTATCTAACACCTCTCTCTTTAGAGATAATACACCACCATTCTAGCTAGCTTTTATGTCCTTTCATTTCAAACTCTTTTTCTATTTCATTTATTAATATAATTTGGTTCTCACTATATTATTGTGCTCTCTAAAATATTTATATGTGTGTTTGTGTCCATTTATATTCCTTTTATTTCATTCTCTATACAATTTATATCAGTGGTATTAGAGCAATCCATTCTTTCTTATTTCTTGGTGCATGCCCCTAATGAGGTCAGGTTATAGAGAGTCGAGTCCCAAACTAATTTCACATGGGGAATACAACTCTCTCCAATCCAAGAAGCCTCACAAGGCATATGAAAATATATATTCCATATAAAGAGATCCTATCAATTTGTTTCTCAAGGAATCCCTCGTGCGACAAAGGAATGAGATGATGGATAATTTCACCTAGTTCCTTCAACAACTACCAATGGAAACCAAGACACCTTAAATAAGAAACCATTTCAAAGGTGTGACACATGTCAAGGTTCAATTTAACTTTTACATTCCTTGATTTGAAGGAAGGATAGATGCAAATGCTTTGGAGAAATGGTTAAATCTGTTAGAGGGTTATTACTCTATTCAAAAAAAATCGGACATTGAAAATATCTCCATTGTTCTCCTTAGGGCCCATCCCCATGCCAAATATTGGTGGGAAATTTACTAGGAGAGACATGATGGATATGAGTACAAAATTTATGAAATACCTCACTTGAGTGGCTTTTGTTGATTCCCTCAAGGAGGAATTGTACCCTGTTGAAAACAATAATGACCAATAGAAGACATGGATAACTCTACATCGAGAGAGAGACCAAAAAGTGATGAATAGAACCAATATATTTCATACCTTGTGCTCAAATATGGGTATTAAAGACTTTGAGTGGAACATCGTTTTGAATAACCTCAGTGGCCTACACAAGTACATCCAAATACAGATGGATTTATTGAGCATCTCCTCACTAGGAGCCATTTATCATTGTCGTAGGCTAAAGTTTCTACGAAATGCTGATTTTTTCCGGGGATATTTTCCCGAAATATGGCGAGAAATTATTGGATTCGTAGATTTGAGTGATTATTTTTGTATAATCTGTGTGCCCCAGGAGCTTTTCAGCATGCAGAATCCATTTCTTTTTCTGTATATTGAACAACAAAAAATAGTGATTCATGTAAAGTTATATCGTCGGATTATGGAGAAAAAAGCCATTTTGTAGAACAACTAGCCAACGCCCTTATCATTATGCTATAAAAATTCAACAAAAATTTAAGTAGGGGAATTAATGGGAGTTTGGGTCTACACATATTCCACAATAGAAGTTGGCTAAGAGTTTCCCTAAATCATAGAACAAAGGATAGAGAAATTATATCCAACCTCAAGACAAACAATCCAATCCATAAGGAAATAAGCGTAACGGGAAGTCAAAGAAGGACACTAGAAATTGGTGTGAGTTACATGAAATCTCTTGACACAACAATGATGAATGTTTCTCAAAATAATCATTGTTGGATGGGATGAAAGAAAAATAATTAGACCCTGGCTTGGACTCTAATTTGGAGAAGGATAGGGGAAAGAATATAATTGACACAGATATCAATGCTAGCATCACAACCACAAAATTCCAACCCAAAGAGTTATAGGAGCCTAAGGAGGTAGAGTTCCTCTTTGATTTACAAATGTGGGTGAATAGGACTCCATTACATTTCATTTTTGACAGTGGTATCTAGAAGAACCCGATCTCAGTTGAGGTCATTAAGATATTGAAGCTACTAATAATACCACACCCTAACCATATACAATTGGTTCATTTAGATGGACATGAGACATCCACATAAACCAGTAATGTCACTTATCCTATGGCATCAATCCCTTCAAAGATGAGGTACTATGTGATGTTTCCCCATTGGAAGTTTGTGATTCTCTTTTAGAACAACCCTATTTTTTAAAACGTCATGTTGTTTATGAGTCTGAGCCTCATAGTGTCATTGTTGCTTTGGGAGGCTAGCTCTACAAGGTACCATAGGTAGTTCCAACTACTACAGTTTTTGTGATCTCTGAAAAGTATCTCCAAAAGGTAATCTCTCAAACCATTGAATTTTTTCCTCTTCATGGTTTGGTCACAAACTGAATGTAATGTCACTACAAGTGCCACTACCTCATCGCAAGGCCTCTCTACATGACATAATTAGGTGGAAAATATTGTAGAGGAATATAGAGATATCTTCACTTTACCCGTGGAGGTGCCTCTACACTACTAGGTAAAACATTAAATTAACTTGATACTTGGTGATCCTTTACCTAATGGACAAATATATAAACACTCTCTTCTAGAGAATGAGGAAATAAAACACCAAATTAATGAGCTCATCCAAAAGGGACACATTCAACCAATATCCTTACCTTATGGGATCCCTATTGTATTTTTGTAGAACAAGGATAAGACATGGTGAATTTGTATTGATTATAGATCCTTTAACAAAATCACTTTCAAGAAATGATACCCAATCCTTCAAATTAATGATCTTCTTGATCAAATTAAGGGTGGCAAATTATTTCCTAATATAAATTTTATTTTAGGTTACCACCAGTTCCTTATTGAACAAATCGATGCATGGATGACCACCTTCAATACTAAAGAAAGCATTTTTTAGTGGTTCGTCGTGCCTTTTGTTTTGACTAATACCCTAGAAACATTCATGAGAATGATGGATGATATACTATAGTTGTTCACAAACTCTTTTGTGGTTTTATATTCGGATGAAATCCTCATCTTCAATAGAAATTAGGCAGAACATTTTCAGCACATTCAATAAATCCTAAGCAACCTATGGAAAAACAAGTTATATGCCAATCTAGAGAAATGCTCATTTGACATGAAAACAATTCAATATATAGGATACATTGTGAATGAATATGGAGTTCATGTGGACCCAACCAAGATCCAATTAATTCATGATTGGACATGCCCAATGAATCTAACATATATATATATATATATATATATATATATATATAGCTTCTTGGGCCTTGCCAACTTCTACCATAGGTTCAGGTTGAGATTATCCCATATCACTTTGACCTTAAGCTAAGTGACCAAGGGTAGAGATAAATAAAAATTTTCCTTTTCTAGGTCATAATAGAAAGAATTTGAGGATATAAAATTTCACCTCTTCTTAGCACTAGTCATCACTCTTCAATACCTGCAACAACAATTTGTGATTGAGAAAGATGCCTCTGACTATGCTATCAATGAAATCCTCACTCAACTTGGACATCTAGTGTCCTATCATAGTGAGAAACTCTAATGTTTTTCACAAGTATCTCACGTATGACAAGGAGATGTACTCCATTATGTATCCATGTTGATAGTGGAAGCATTATACTCTAGGAAAGGAAACAATCATCTGCATTAATCATAAGCTCATACAATTCATGCAAACATGGAGACAAATTTACAAAATTACCATCATCATAAGTGGTCCGCATACGTACAATAAATCCACTTGAACATTAAGTACAAGAAGGGAATCAAAAACCATATTGTAGACTATCTCAGTCGATCCTTAGTTGTTTCTCTAACCATATTTCTTAACTTTAGTGGACACAAGACCTCTAGGTGACCTTAATTATATGGCAGTGACCTTGATTTTTTTCTACATATCAGACATTCAACATAGGTAAACGAGTTCCAAAATTTCACCTCCAAGATGCACTTTTGTGCTATCTCGGGAATCTTTGTGTTTCTTGAAATGAGTGTGAAAATTTATATTATTTCTATTGGCTAAAAATTCAATATAAAATCAATAGGTATATCAAATCACGCAGTGTTTGTTCCATCACTAAACATTCCATTAAGAAGTAGGGATTATACACTCCCCTATTGACCCTAGACAATCCTGTTGACAGGCAAAACTGACCGCTCGTCAACTGGAAGAGTGAGTCCAGTCCGGGGTTGTCTTTGGATTAACTCACCCTGGCGGGTTTTGTGGCTCCATTAGCCGATATAAGTCCTAAAGAAAGAAAAAATAAACAAAGGAAAAACAATAACCTAATAAATAACAATTATTAAAATCTATAAGTACAATTAACTATATATATATATATATATATATATATATGTACAATTTATATATACAATAATTCTATTTATAATATATATAATATATACAAACTATGAATTTTAATCTAAATCCGTGAAAATTGAATGTAAATTGATTTTTTAAACAACAGTAAAACTACTATCTAATCTTTTTTATTTGTTTTCTTAGATGTTTATACTTAAGAAATCGAATATCAAACTGTCTAATTAAACAAATGAAATAACAGATGGTAAAAAGTATGTCAACTACAAGAAGCTTCTATATTCATTATACTAATGAAATCAAATAACAGGCTGACCTGTTATCGCATCCAATATCTGTTCAATGTGTAGCATCCAGTCACGTTATCTTATGAGGTAAACCTGCGACAGATCCTAAAATTGCTCCTAATAAATGTGAAGCAGTAATGATGGAGTTTGAATCATAATAACAAAACACATAATAGATGCAGTCACAGTAATCTTATAATTTTACAAGCAACCACAATAAGATAATTCTTCCTGTGAGAACTTGCGTATAAATGTTTGATCGAAATTAGAGATAAATCTCTTAATTCAAATTGAACGAATGATTACTATGCGTTATATCTGGGACATGAAAATATGGACAGTATATAATCTTTGATCATACTAACTGATTATAAACCACGATGACAAAAGCAATCATAATCTATTAACAAATTGAAATAAACATGACTTGAATAAAAACATCATACAGAAAAGCTAAAGTTGTGATGTGTATTATATTCCATTCAAGTCTGTAGTGAAACATCCATAGTCTTGCCCCAAGCTGAGATGATCCAATGTTTACAAAATAATATGTTTATATAGGTTTCAGGAAACATAACTGTTTCCTATTGATAAGATCAAATTTGTTTCAAAAATATGGGGGATGCAACCACCCTGATTTTACTGAATATCAAAAACTACCAACAGTCTAATATATTTACTCAAGATACAAAGTTGATATGGCTGGGAGATCTCAAAAGTGCCCCATATATTCTTGGAAATCATTGGATCCTTAATCAACCTAAAAACAAATGAAAATGAGAAGGTTTCAGATATGTTTTCAATTATTAAATCAAACAACTCGAGTTTTCTTAACTGGCTACAGAATCTTACGATTCTGTAGCTAGTTATATTAGCAAATGCAATCATATTTAAAAATAAACAAACTAACTAATATTAATAAGAAAAACACTTTATTCAATCACATCGAATATCCTAACTTAAGAGTGACAAAATCATGCTAAAATTTAAAAACATCATACCTCAAATCATGGAATCAAAACATATCAAGAAATTTTGGAGTTTACGATAGCTATTGTTGCCTCTACATTCTTGAAAATGACATGACCTGTAGTTTTCAATCGTTTCTCCTTCCCTTGGATAATGGACTTGAGTCTGTTGTTTTCATTTGTCAACCTATCGACTTGGTCTCTTAAAGACTTGAGTCGTGATTGTAGCAAATGGAACATCAGTATAGTACTTGTCGATCCACAATTGACACTCATCACACTGTGACTATAAGGACTGTGCATTAGCACTGACAGCGTTAAGGGTCGGAGAATCCTCCATGCGAAAGGTAGGCTTATCATAGATTTGGATGCCAGGAAATTCTGGGTTATCCTTTACACAAGGAGGCAGATTGCTAACATAGTCATAGGGTTGATCAGGGTATAGCACGAATGACATGAGGTCCTCTTCAGCCAAGAATTTTTCAATTTCCGAATCTGAGTCTTCACTCACTTCAATCGTGTTGATTGTGTCTTCATGGGGTTTCATTTTATTTCAAGCACATCGAGAAATTAAACGACCAACCCTCTTGTTCTTGAAATTGATATCAACACTACCTTTTAGCTTCTTTCCTGTAGGTTTTTTAACAGTTTTAGTGCTATCCTTTGGATGTGAACCCGGTTGACTGTCCTGTTGAGTGAAATTAGGGTAGCTCAAGGGTTCGTTAGGGGAAGGATCACAGGCTTGGAGCGGTGGAGAAGAGGCTGTAGGGTTCACAAGGGTTTCAACAATGACCGACTTATCTACATGTCCCAACTCATTGTTGCCAAAACCATTTCGTGAAACGAATGCATCCCAACAATCATTTTGTAATTGCAACTGGTGCATGAGGATAATTTTAATTAAACCATGATGGAATGAAATTGAATCAGACCTCTGTTTCCTAAACCATTTACCCATTTTGTACAGACTTCTAAGCATGTAGTAAGGCATATTCAATGGAAAGCCAATAAAACTCATAAGGAGGCATAGATGATATAGGAAAACCAGTCCGAATCAACCCTCACAAGTGATGAATTACTTCACTACAACAAGTAAATCATGCCATCTAGGTTTCAAGAATGAAATCGGCATACCTCGATCACAGCTGGCTATTTTTTGTGAGGTAAACAGTAACGTCCAAGAGACCTCCTCCACTTTCGCATTCTTGAACCATTTCTGACTAACTATTGGCAATCTTGTGGCTTGGATTAAGAACTCTTCTGTCACTTGTAATTGCACATCACTGATCTTTTCCCTACAACCATCAAAGGTAAAGGCAAACTCTTGGGCGACCTGGAGGTTAAAGCACTGAAATTTTTCGATGAACAAATGCCAACTGTTCCTTTCCAGATCCTCCCTAGCGTTATCATACGAAAGTAGAGTCTGGACGCCATTTGGTTTGACCCTTACCATTGGAGCCATGCCAAATGGAAGGGAATTAACACAGAACTCACAGGTAGGGTTTGGTAAAAGGCCACAGAGCCATAGCCCCAAGCCTCATCAAAACAATGCTGTGACAATTCAAACGGTGGGCAGAGGTGTTAATCATAATGTGTGCGAGCAAAAATCGTGAAGCCCAAGACCATACTCGGGAGTGATGGTATCATGCACTACATATGCCACCTTGGCATTGGGTACATGCTAGGCCAGAGTACTTTAACACATTGTGCGCACATCCAAATTTAATTGCAAAGGTAGGTGATTTACAAGAATTAAAAAGCCAAAGTTTCCATGAAAGAAATATGGTCAATCATCAAACCAAAATTAATACAAAAATCAAAAACCAATTGATGGGGGTCTTTCATTCAAACAACCATAAGTTTCTTAGGCATTCTTAGAATCAAAATGATCATAAACAATGAGAGCAACATGTCCACAGCAAGAAATCTCAATTCTGTCATAAACAATATGTTTCCAATGACATTTTTGAAACAGAATGATAACGATAGTTGCGAGTTTTCATGCTTTCAGTCATGAAAACTAATGTATGAATAGAAGACAAGTAAAATACGATGATTTACCACTGTCATTTAGAGAAACGCTTATGAAGAGTAGTAAAATTTCATAGACCCTGTGTAGGCAACCTTATAAAAATGATAATTATATACTTGCTGCCAACAATGGCGACATGTTGGGAGAAGCAATTATCTCTGCCAAAAGAACGAGTTCAGATTAGAATAATTAGAAAAGCATAGAATCGAAAACAACTGAAACGCTGTCTGAGCATTGCAAATAATTATAACGCATTCCAATTTCAAACAACTGTTATTTTTAAAGAGACGAAAACTGACGACAATCTTAATAGAAGAGAGTCACGATGTTAAAGTTAAAATCTTCAATACTGTTGATAGGGCCACTGCTGCCAACGGGCATCCATAGCCTCGACAGGGATGTCAATTAACCCACTCTGATATTTGTATCCTGCCAAGAAATTCTAGATCAAAACGAAGGACATTTAAGGTCAAAACAGAATCCATATCTGAGAATTTTCTTTTACCTGACATTGCTTCACTATTAGCGGGCCTATTCAGTACCCCAGTGAAGTTATCTTGGCGTCATGCATGCATTTACCCACTGCCAGCAGACCTGTTCAGTGTCTCGGCTGGTTTACAAGCACTTCCCATAGTTCTCTCAAGATTTATTTAGTTTTTAAAGATATTTAATAGAGCGGGGTGACGCTGAAAATTCTAGTTTTTTAACACATCTTAATATGTCACAGACCTCGGAATTTTTTTTTTTCTTAGTTGTCCTTCATCAAGATCTAGAAATAGTTTATTAATAAAACTGACTTTCAAGAGCAGGGAGACATCTTTGAGTTGTTCTCTTAAAGAACAGGGACAGTGTAAAAATAATTTTTATAGATGATTGTGAATACCTTCAGTTTCGGATTGAAATCAAGAAGACGCTTTTAAAACAACAAGTCATTTTTAGCAGGGCTGCAATTTCAGAGAAAGACCACAATTGATATTTTAACAGCTTTCAATAGTCATTTTCAAGGGGATATTTTTCTATTATTTTTGTTTGAACTAGCCCATGGTGTAGGCATATATGTTTCAAAAGAAAGAACGATAAGTAGAAAGGAAAAATCAAAACAAACCAACAAAGAGAAACAAACAACAAACAAAACAGAAAATATTTACAAAGGGTGCATGGGAGCGCCATCAGGAAAAGTACCTTTTTAGAGCTTGGCCATTCACCGGAAAGGTGTCTGGCTGTCCCTCTAAATTCTGTAAGGGAAAGGAACTGGGACATAGTTTCTCAGTGATTAAAAATGGCCCCAACCACAAGTTTTGAAACTTAGTATGCTCTCATTTTCCCTCTTGAGGTTTGTCCCATTTTAGGACAAGGTCACCTACCTCAAAATTTCTGTCAGAGGCAGAATTGGAATCAAACCAATTTTTAACAATGAGTTGATGTTGATCCAATTTTCGTTTTTCTTGAGCCCTCACTTCTTCTAACTTTAACAAAGCTTTAATTCGACTCTCCAACGAGGGAAAGTCTTCTTCCTGTACTTTCTGCGATAACTGCAGAGATGGAAGAAGGAAATGTCGTGGAAGAATCACTTCCCTGCCGTAAACGAGAAAGAAAGGTGAGTTTCCCAAGACAGTTTTAGGAGTTTCTCTATCAGCCCAGATTGTGTTTAACAACGCGTAATGCCAATTTTTATGGTTTTCGGAGATCGTTCTCTTGATAATTTTGATCAGATTTTTATTAGTTGATTCTGCCAAACCGTTGCCTTGGGGGTAATAGCTGGCAGAGTACTTTAATTTAATTCCTTTTTCTAGAGAGAAATCACTCATTTCAAGAGACGAAAAATAAGAAGCATTGTCAAATACTAGGCATTCAAGGATAACGAAACGAGTAATAATATTTGAATTCAAGAAGGATATTACCTGGCTGGTATTTACATCTTTTAATGGGGCAGCGTCAGACCACCTGGTGAAACAATCTGTGGTTGTTATGATGTATTTATGCTGCTGCGAGGATGGCAAATTGATTGGGCCTATAATATCCAGACCCCACTACTGAAAAGGGGAGTCTACCGAAACTGGTTGCAAAGAGAAAGATGGTTTATGTATCCGTCCAGATGCCTTTTGACAAAGCACACATTTGCAACATAAGGCATGAGCATATTTAAAAAGGATAGGCCAGTAATAAACTACTCTTAATACTTTATGAGAAGTGGTTTCTCCACCGAAATGCCCGCCTGCTTCCCCTGCATGTAATTCCAATAAGACTTTTTCTGCTTCATCATTTTCAAGACAGCGCATAAGTACTCCATCAAAATTTTGACGAAACAAAATACCATTAATCAGCTGAAAAGAAGTAGATTTTAATCTTAGTTCTCTCCTCTTTGTCGAATCAAGGTGATGGGGAGCTGATCCATGTATAAGACAAAATTTTATGTTGTCGTACCAGGAACTAATAGGGTTTTGCGCACAGTAGATTTGATTTTGACAGTGCTATCCTGGATTTGACATATCAGTTTCTTCTTGTTGTCCTACAGCAGAATCGGCGACCAACTTGCATAAACCTTGGCCTCTTACAATTTGTTCTGGGGTGATTTCTATGTCATATTCTTGTAAGGATGTGAACCAGTTTGCCCTTTTTTCGCCTAGTTCTTTCTGTACTAACAAATTTCTGACAGTCGAGTAAGGGACAATGACTTTCATCCTAGATTTCAACAGATAAGATCGGAAGTGATTTACTTCTTTGAAAATAGCATAAGCTTGCTGATCTACTGCTGGGTAATTAAGTTCCGCCCCCTTGAAGGCTGAGCTCATAAAGGCAATTGGAACCTCGTTGTTTTCAACGTTCTTTTGATTTAGGACAACAGCGTAAGATCAGTTAGAGGCAAACGTGTAGAGGGTGAATTCTTGCGAAAAGTTGGGGCTCATTAGAGAAGGAGTGTCTATTACAGCCTTTTTTATTGAATCAAAAGCCTGGCTTTCTAAAGGTCCCCAATGGTACTGTACATCATTTTTTATTAAGTTTTGTAATGGTCTCACCATTTTTGAAAATATGGGGACGAATCTCCTAACAAAGTTTATCTGACCTAAGAAAGATTGCATGGACTTTTTTTACGAGGGAGGGGGCAGTTTCGAAATGACTTGAGTCCTTTCAGGGTTGATAATCACCCCTTCTCTTGATACAATGAATCTGAGGAGCTTACCTTCTTCTACTGTGAAGATAGATTTTTTAGGATTTAAAGAAATGTCGTACTTACGACATCGCTGTAAAACAGATCTTAAATGAGCTAGATAATCTTCTTTATTTTTCGAGAAGACAGTGATGTCATCTAGGTAAACTACTACAGATTGATTGATTAAGCCGCGGAAAGCGATGTCCATCACTCTCTGAAAAGTGGCACCGGCATTTATGAGTCCAAAGGGCATCTTTCTATAAGCGTAGGTGCCCCATGGAGTACAAAAAGTAGTTTTGAGCTGGTCTGAGGAAGACATAAGGACTTGGTTGTACCCTGAAAAACCATCCAACAAGGATAATCTTTCAGAACCAAATACCTGTTGAAGGATCTGTTACATGGGAGGGACAGGGTAGTTGTCTTTATCAGACACTCGGTTAAGATTTCAGAATGATCCGAAATCGGATTCAGCAGGCTATCAGGGCATGAAAAATGCTCAAAAATGAAAGTGCTCGGAATCCGAAGAAACCAGCACCATTGCGTCCGGCTCGTCTTCCTGATTCCGGTGGTATAATTTTTATCGCAAACGGAGTCCGTATGAAGAAGATATCGCATTCTG
>SNQJ01S0024357.1:32228-86760 GCA_010110895.2 Picea sitchensis
AAAAGGTGTAGGTTTGAGAATATTAACCAAGATGGGTTATGAAAAATGAAAGGGCCTTGGACGTCAAGGTCAAGGCATTGTAAATCCCATTGAGGTTGAGGAAAGGCCTCGATACTTAGGATTGGGATATGAAAGAGGGGACCTTGGAGAGTCTTCCAAGATGGGTTCCAAAACTTCGGAAGCAAGTAAAGCTTCAAATGGCCAACTCAAGACATTGCAAGAACACTTCGCAAAGGGAAATGATGCATCACTTCAGGGTTGCGGTAGTGAATGCAAGTCGTCTCCAAAGAAAGGTGAAGATCAACATGGAAGGTATAATGGTCATGTTTTTGTTAATTCTGCTTTTGATTATAATAAGCATAATCAAGTAAACCGGAACTTGTGGAAACTTTATCCATGTGCTTATTGTCTTTCACCTAAGCATTGTGTTGCCAAGTGTTGGAAGAGACGAACTTTACACAGGAAACCTAAGTCGTCCAAGAAGGAAACGCGACGTAAAGGCTCAAGTCCACAACGGAAGAAGGAGAAGGTTAAGCAGGTCTGGATGCCGAAAACTCGTTGTACGTTTTGCAACAAGAGTGAACATCAAAAGGCTAGCTGTTGGAAGCTTAATCCGGAGCTTTGTCCAAAGAAGGGCAAGAGGATTTTGCACGTACCCACAAAGGAGGACGGATTACCAGCGAAGCAAGAAGAACACCGTGAAGGAAAGAAAGCAGTCACTTGGTTATGTCAGAAGTGGATGTCTCAACTTCATTGTGTTTTGCTTCCCCTGATGTAATCATCTTTCAGAGACAAAGAGCAAGCCGAGTGGCCTATCCCGAGCTTGTCGAGTGGTCTGTAACCTTTTGGGGACCAAAAGGTCTTATTGTTGGGCTTATTATTTAGGAGGTGTGATCAATCCCGGATTGGGCTATCGAGGGCAATGATGCTCAAAATGAAAGTGCTCGAAATCCAAATAAACCCGGCGCTGCTACGTCTGGCTCGATCTTCACGATTCGGTGGTATAATTTTTATATATTGAGTCAGCGCAGAAGAATGCTCGCGATACGTCGCCCGGTAAGCGAGGCAAAATTTTGACTTTTCGGTATGCGGTCGCGTGCAGTCCATGCAGGATCGCGGCGTGGCATGCATGCGTCGCGACACATGGCAGGTCCGATACGATGGCGATGGCAGGTCCGTTACAGGACGTATGGCGACCTCGAGGCGATTCTGCGATGTCGAGCCCGGTTGACACTTTGGCACGGTTGGAGCCAATCGAAGGTGACCGATGTCCTGCTGGAAAGGGTGACACATTAGCGCGAATAACGTCGGCGGAATGGCGTGGCACCGAGTGACATGGCGGTGGCGGGCCGATACTGACAGGCGGCGGTAGCAAAGATGATGTGGCATCACCAGTGGCGTGGCAGCGGCAGCGTGGCGATTGAAGCGATGAAGCGAATCGGCGTTGGACCGTGGCATCTTGGTTGGATAGGCGTGAAGCAGGTAGAGTGCCCGACGCGTGGCATCTTTACGGGGCCGAATGATAGGGTGCCACGTGGCTCAATCAAGGGATGCCACGTGGCAACCCGGGTTTTAATAATGGCGGCTATGGAAAAGTTTTGTTTGGGGGCGACCCAGTTGAACCCGGTGACCTCTCCATGCCTAAGTCCTAACACGCATCGCGTAGCCACTATACGCGCCCGATGTTTCTTTATTTATGAAGCGGGGTTATTATTTTATTTTGGGGAAACAATGCAAATAGGCGGAAAAGGGATAGGGGCGGGGCTTAGCTACCCAGTTCCAATAATGTTTATGTGTGACATACGTCCACCAGCGCGGGTATTATATTATGCGCGGGGTAATTTGAATATTATAACCGTGGTTTATTTTAATGTATATCCATATGCGCAGAGTTAAGTTATAACCGCGGTTTATATAACCGTTACAATGTTGCGCGGGCAGTAAACTTTTAACCAACGGTTATGTTAACATAACCGTTAACATATGGTTGCCACGGTTATATAACGTCTATGGTAAGCCAGTGGTCTGGTTGTTTTCCATATGACCTATGTTAAAGCGCGCAAAGAGGGGTTAAGGCCAGCGCTAGCCCAGTTAACATAACCGTTAACATATGGTTGCCACGGTTATATAACGTCTATGGTAAGCCAGTGGTCTGGTTGTTTTCCATATGACCTATGTTAAAGCGCGCCAAGAGGGGTTAAGGCCAGCGCTAGCCCTAAAGGGCTTAGCGCTTGGCCATGTGTAACTCCCATATGACCTTTTAAAGGGGGACGCGCCCGAGCAAGAGGGGCTTACGCTTTTAATAACTATATATTATAGTTATAAGTGGGTTTTATAACCACTTTGGCAATTTTAATGTAATTAACTCATAATTGGGAGTTATTGGGCTTTTTTTTAGAGCCTAATTCTTGGGAGGAAGTTGGAGATGGAAACCAACTTTCCCAACTATTTAACCAAGGCTTGTTGAGGCCATTTGTTCATGCTGGGAAAGCTTTTGGACGGTTTTGGAGAGCAAATATGCTGAGGCAAAGCCAGGTCTAAGCCAGTTTGAGGCAAGGAAGTTGTTGAGGTAGAGATGCTGTCGGACGATTTCTGAGAGTTCGGTATATCCGTTTCAGGTGCCGTAAGTTGTGCAAGATTCTAGAGATCATGGCGAACAAGACCAGATCAGTATAGGAGCCAATCGGAAATTGTAAATATGTACTAATAAACTTTCAAAAAGAAATCAAGAAGCCACCCACAAGAGAAAAAGGCCCGGAGACGTAGGCAAAGTTGTGCCGAACTCCGTTATCAAATTTGTGCATAATGGTTTGCTGCTTTTTATTGCATTTCAGATTTGCAATTATGTTGATGATTGTTTAATGCACTTTCTTTTTCTCGCTCTTTTCGTTAAAGTTTTCCAATGGTGAATTAATGTATGCAAATAAAACTCAACCATAGTCATTTCGAAAAATCCTGACGGATCACAGAAATTGACACATAGTCGGATTTCACCACTCTTCTTTTTGACAGGGACAAGATTAGAGACCCATTGTGTGTTCCTAACTGGGAAAATTATCTTATCATTCAGGAGTTTTTTTAATTCCTTCTTGAGCGTTGGTTTGAGTTTTGGGTGCATTTTCCTTAACTTTTGTGTAAAAGGTTGGGTTTGGGGTTTCATGGGAATAATGTGTTGTATGATATTAGGATCAGAGGTTTTTAGGTTGTCGTACGTCCAGGAAAAAACATCTTTGAATTCCTTAAATAACTTGATAAATGCTGCCTTTTCTTGCTTAAAACACCCCAACCCTAAATTAATGCATTGTGGATTGTCTTTGGTTCCCAAATTTACTTTTCCATGTGTCAAGGAACTATTCGTTTTACAGTTCACTGACTTCCTGAACTTATCGTGAAGATCATAAATTTTTTCTAATCTAACCACAGATTTTGGGATAGAGTTTACCATGTGTGATGTAGATTCTGGGGATCTCAGATCTGATATTACCGTAAAGTCGTGAATATTTTCGTCATAGGTACCTTCGTCGATTACTGCACCCTAGACCGTTTCTTCCATATGTAGAAAACTTATGATCTGTTGATCTTCATCGAAGACTCTCCAATTTGTGATGTTGTCTGGGACAGATGGTCTTAACAACAGTTCGATGGAGAATGCATTCAGAGATAAACCTTCTACAGGAAAAATTTTTGAAGCGATGTTAGCTAACAAATCATCTTCAGAAGTATTCAATCTAGAAATAGAGTTTATGTTAAATGCGAAAAACTTATTCATCAAATTCCATACCTCAGTCTGATAGCTTTTAAGGTGTGGAGATAAACAGTGGATATAATTTTTTACCTGTCTAACCACGATTTTTGAATCACCAAAGACAGTTAAATTTTGAATGTTCATATCTAATGCTTTTCTGAAGCCTTGCAGGAGTGCCTCATATTTAGCCACGTTGTTTGTACATTCGAATTCTAACCGGCAAGAAATCAGAGTCTTGTTACCTGCTGGATCGACGAGCATGCACCCTGCACCAGCTCCTTCCTTAGATTTTGACCCATCAAAGTAAAGAGACCATATTTGATTTTCGTCAGATGCATGAGACCACTGGGAGAAGGTTGTTGACTGTGTGCAAGTCATAATTTCAGATTGTTGTTCCGAGTCAGTCATGGTAGAAGTTTCAGCTATGAAATTGCCAAAAAAAGTATCCATCCTCTGTATTTCAAGTGAATTGGCAGAAGGAGTAAATGGTTCATTGGGATCATTTATATCAGTCACCGTGAACTTCAGATAACGTTCACAATTTACCTTGATTCTGTTGGGCTTTCCATTCTCGGGCAGCCACAAGTGAGACCAATCCATTGCAAAATAGCGATGTAATTGTTCTGACCAATCTCTACTTAAAAAAAAACCATAAACTTCTGGGATATCTACAACAATGATATCAATCACTTGATGAACTTTAGGATTAGAGGACAATCTTATAAGCACATTCTTTAATTCGCCTATCACTTTAACACTAGTTCGATCAAGCTGGATAATTTTCAAGCTAGATGGTTGAATTTCGGCATTAATCTTTTGACAGACAAATCAAGGCATTGCATTAGATGACGCACCTGAATCTACCATACAATTATGTACATTCCTATTGAAAATTTCAAAAGTCAACAAAAATGGAGGTAAATTTATGCGAGTATTAACGGTGGAAGTTTGTTGTTTTTTACTCGCAGCCTCTGAAACTGGTTTATCTACATTTGTTACATTATTTACAGGAAGGTATATTTTATCATGAGGCTCGGATGTAGTTTTGGCGAAGGCCTTATGAGGAATTTTGGGGCTGTTTTGAACACCTTTGTTGATGTTCGGATAGCTATTTTTGTTGTTCTCTGCAATATTCTGCAGCATTTTTTGCAGAAGAAAAGGGAATTTTAATAATTCGTAAACAGAAATGCTTTTTTAGACTTCAATCAAATCATAATCTAAACTTGGGTTTGCTGAATTCTGTTTAGTCTCAATCAATTTAGACTGTTTTGGAGGAGAAGTCGTCATGATTTCAAAAGAAGGCTTATTTGTTGTCTTGCTCCTAGTATTGTAAGGATGCACTGTTTCGAATTTAGCTTGAAAAATTCTATCCGAAAAATGTCCGAAGATGTTCGGAGAGGATTCATCTTCTTCTACTGTCTCTTGTTCAACTACCTCTTCAGGAATCTCGGGAGGAATCAAGTTATCGTGTGCTTCTAGGATCGTTTGAATAGCAAATTGTAGGCTTTCTAGATTTAGGCCTTCAGCACATTAGTTAGATCAGTTTGTGGGAAAAGGCTTCCTAAAAGGGGGTTTGTAAGGCCCTTTGCTCGAAGAAGCTTCTTCAGCCGACCTTTTCAAATCTATAACTTGATTGGACAATTTCTGGACGACTTTCTATAAGCTTTCTAAATCTGAACTCTCAGGTTGAGCTTTGTTTTGGGGAGGTCTAGGAAGGATTTCAATTTTCTTCTTGGAGGATGAACTAGTCTCTATCTCGTTACTGGTAGTGTCTTTTAAGCTGAGAATATCTTTCTCGATCTGACTAGCCTTTTCAAAGGCTTCTAACAACGTGGATTTCTTAGATCTCTTTACCGAAATGGCTATGTTTTGAAGTAATGCTTTCGTGTAGTATGTGACAATAAGATTCTTGGTAGGCATCGAATCCATGGGAATTCGGTTCTTTAGTGTCAGGAACCTTTGATTAAAGTCTTTGATCTTTTCTTTGGGGTTAATTTTTAAACTAGAAAGCTCCATGACTAGAACTTTAGGAGACTTGTCGTCTCCGAACTTCTCAAGGAAACAGGACTCAAATTTATCCCATGACACGATGGTGTGGGGATGTTGGGAAAAGTACCAGGTAGAGGCATTGCCTTCAAAGGTGTAGGGAAACAATCTACAGACTACATCTTCATACAACACTACGGATTCTAATGGCTAGCATGAACTTTTTGATGTGATCTTCAACGATCTGTTTGGAGACCGGGCCAAATTTAGGGAGCCATTTCTCTGGGTGTTTGGGTAAAGGATGCTAAGGCCCAGGTATGGCCACTACATCTTGGTCGAGCCAGGGTCTAGTGAGATTGTTTGGATTGGCCATAGGTGTGGGTGGTGTCGAAGGCTGGGATGAGGAACTGCCTTCGTCTGAGGATTCTTCTCCAGAAGAAGAAGGATATGAAGGGGGTGGTGATGGTGGAATACCAGATCCTCCTGTTGTAGGAGTGAGTATATGATCTGGATCTGTATGGTTTAAGGTAAGGTTAGTACCTTCAAGTCATTCTTTGATATCAGAGAAGTATAATGGTTGATTCAAAGGTCAATTTGGTTGTCTGATACGGGCTAAGGCACTGTGCGTTCTTATGAGGGATTGATGAACAATCTCTTGTATGTCACCACCTGGAGGATTTGGAGTTACTAGTTCAACTGTGATCCGTAGATCATCGTTTGATGTGGTTGCTGTTTGAGGGACAATGTTGTCGTCTAAATGACTTCTAGTTACTATAGGTGAGCAGGTAGGTGGGGGAGGATTTTTACGACCTCCTCGTGCTATTAATAGTTTCCAGGCCCTCCTTCTAGTGCCATTTGTTGATGGGCGAAAATGACCACTCGTCAACTAGAAGAGTAAGTCCGGTCCAGGGTTGTCTAATTAACCCAAGTCGTTTGGATTAACTCACCCTGATGGGTTTGTGGCTCTGTTAGCCGATCTAAGTCCTAAAGAAAGAAAAAATAAACAAAGGAAAAAAAATAACCTAATAAATAACAATTACTAAAATCTATAAGTACAATTAACTATATATATATGTACAATTTATATATACAATAATTCTATTTATAATATATACAAACTACGAATTTTAATCTAAATCCATGAAAATTGAATGTAAATTGATTTTTTAAACAACAGTAAAACTACTATCTAATCTTTTTGATTTGTTTTCTTAGATGTTTATACTTAAGAAATCGAATATCAAACTGTCTAATTACACAAATGAAATAACAGATGGTAAAAAGTATTTCAACTATAGGAAGCTTCTATATTTATTATACTAATGAAATCAAATAACATGCTAACCTGTTATCGCATCCAATATATGTTCAATGTGTAGCATCCAGTCACCTTATCTTATGAGGTAAACCTGCGACGGATCCTGAAATTGCTCCTAATAAATGTGAAGCAGTAATGATGGAGTTTGAATCATAATAACAGAACACATAATAGATGTAGTCACAGTAATCTTATAATTTTACAAGCAACCACAATAAGATAATTCTTCGTATGATAACTTGCGTATAAACGTTTGATCGAAATTAGAGATAAATCTCTTAATTCAAATTGAACGAATGATTATTATGCATTATATCTGGGACATGAAAATATGGACAATATATAATCTTTGATCATACCAACTGATAATAAACCACGACTACAAAAGAAATCATAATCTATTAACAAATTGAAATAAACATGACTTGAATAAAAACATCATACAGAAAAGCTAAAGCTGTGATGTGTATTATATTCCATTCAAGTCTGTAGTGAAACATCCATTGTCTTGCCCCAAGCTTAGATGATCCAATGTTTACAAAATAATATGTTTATATAGGTTTCAGCAAACATAATTGTTTCCTGTTGATAAGATCAAATTTGTTTCAAAAATATGGGGGATGCAACCACCCTGATTTTACTGAATATCAAAAACTACCAACAGTCTAATCTATTTACCCAAAATACAAAGTTGATATGGTTGGGAGATCTCAAAAGTGCCCCATATCTTCTTGGAAATCATGGGATCCTTAATCAACCTGAAAACAAATGAAAATGAGAACGTTTCAGATATGTTTTCAATTATTAAATCAAACAACTCGAATTTTCTTAACTGGCTACAGAATCTTACGATTCTGTAGCTAGTTATAATAGCAAATGCAATCATATTTAAAAATAAACAAACTAACTAATCTTAATAAGAAAAATAGTTTATTCAATCAAATCGAATATCCTAACTTAAGAGTGACAAAATCATGTTAAAATTTAAAAACATCGTACCTCAAATCATGGAATCAAAACATATCAAGAAATTTTGGAGTTTACGATAGTTGTTGTTGCCTCTACATTCTTGAAAATGACACGAACTGTAGTTTTCAATCGTTTCTCCTTCCCTTGGATAATGGAATCGAGTATGTTGTTTTCATTTGTCAACCTATTGACTTGGTCTCTTAAAGACTTGAGTCGTGACTGAAGCAAATGGAACATCAGTATAGTACCTGTCGATCCATGATCGACACTCATCACACTGTGACTGTAAGGACTGTGCATTAGCACTGACAGCATTAAGGGTCGAAGAATCCTCCACGCGAAAGGTAGGCTTATCACAGAGTTGGATGCCAAGAAATTCTGGGTTATCCTTTAGACAAGGAGGCAGATTGCTAACATAGTCATAGGGTCAGTCATGGTATAGCCCGAATGACACGGGGTTTTCTTCAGCCAAGAATTTTTCAATTTCTGAATCTGAGTCTTCACTCACTTCAATCATGTTGATTGTGTCTTCACGGGGTTTCATTTTATTTCGAGCACATCGAGAAATTAAATAACCAACCCTCTTGTTCTTGAAATTGATATCAACACTGCCCTTTATCTTATTTACTGTAGATTTCTTAACAGTTTTAGTGCTATCCTTTGGATGCGAACCCGGTTTACTGTCCTGTTGAGTGACATTAGGGTAGCTCAAGGGCTCATTAGGGGAAGGATCACAGGCCTAGAGCGGTGGAGAAGAGGTTGTAGGGTTCACACGAGTTTCAACAATGACCGGCTTATCTACCTGTCCCAACTCATTGTTGCCAAAACCATTTCGTGAAACGAATGCATCCCAACAATCATTTTGTAATTGCAAATGGTGCATGAGGATAATTTTAATTAAACCATGATGGAATAAACTCGAATTAGACCTTTGTTTCCTAAACCGTTTACCCATTTTGTACAGACTTCTGAGCAGGTAGTAAGGCATATTCAATGGAAAGACAATAAAACTCATAAGGAGGCATAGATGATATAGGAAAACCAGTCCAAATAGACCCTCACAATTGATGAATTGCTTCACTACAGCAAGTAAATCATGCCATCTAGGTTTCAAGAATGAAATCGGCATACCTCGACCACAACTGGCTATTTTTCTTGAGGTAAACAGTAACGTCCAAGGGACCTCCTCCACTTTCGCATTCTTGAACCATATCTAACTAACTGTTGGCAATCCCGTGGCTTGGCTTAAGAACTCTTCTATCACTTCTAACTACACATCACCGATTTTTTCCCTACAGCCATCAAAGTTTAATGCAAACTCTTGGTCGACTTGGAGGTTAAAGCCCTGAAATTTTTCGATGAACAAAAGCCAACCGTTCCTTTCCAGATCCTCCCTAGCGTTATCATACGAAAGCAGAGTCTGGATTCCATTTGGTTCGACCCTTACCACTGGAGCCATGCCGAATGGAAGGGAATTAACACAGAACTCATAGGTAGGGTTTGGTAAAAGGCCATAGAGCCATAGCCCCGAGCCTCATCAAAACAATGCTGTGACAATTCAAACAGTGGGCAGAGGTGTTAATCATAATGCATGCGAGCAAAAATCACGAAGCTGGACACCATACTCAGGAGTGATGGTATCTTGTACTACATATGCCACCTTGGCATTGGTTACATGCTAGGACAAAGTACTTTAACACATTGTGCACGCATCCAAATTTAATTGCAAAGGTAGGTGATTTACAAGAATTGAAAAGCCAAAGTTTCCATGAAAGAAATATGGTCAATCATCAAACCAAAATTAATACAAAAATCAAAAAACCAATTGATGGGGGTCTTTCATTCAAACAACCATAAGTTTCTTAGGCATTCTTAGAATCGAAATGATCATAAACAATGAGATCAACATGTCCACAAAAAGATATCGCAATTCTGTCACAAACGATATGTTTCCAATGACATTTTTGAAACAAAATGATAACGATAGTTGCAAGCTTTCTTGCTTTCAGTCATGAAAACTAATGTATGAATAGAAGACAAGTAAAATACGACGATTTACCACTGTCGTTTAGAGAAATGCTTATGAAGAGTAGTAAAATTTCATAGACCCTGTGTAGGTAGCCCTATAAAAATGATAATTATATACTTGCTGCCAACAATGGCGACACACTGGGAGAAGCAGTTATCTCTGCCAAAAGAACGAGTTCAGATTAGAATAATCAGAAAAAGATTCGAATCGAAAACAATCGAGAAGCTCTCTGAGCATCGCAAATAATTATAACGCATTTCAATTTCAAACAACTATTATTTTTAAAGAGACGAAAACTGATGACAATCTTAACAAAAGAGAGTCACGATGTTAAAGTTAAAATATTCAATACTGTTGACAGGGCCACTGCTGCCAGCAGGCCTCCATAGCCTCGACAGGGATGTCAATTAACCCACTCTGATATCTGTATCCTGCCAAGAAATTCCAAATCAGAATGAAGGACATTTAAGGTCAAAACATAATCCATATCTGAGAATTTTCTTTTACCTGACATTCCTTCGCTACCACTGGGCCTGTTCAGTACTCCGACAAAGTTATCTTGGTGTCATGCATGCATTTACCCGATGCTAGCACACCTATTCAGTGTCCCGACGGGTTTACAAGCACTTCCCACATTTCTCTCAAGATTTATTTAGTTTTTAAAGATATTTAATAGAGCAGGGTGACGCTGAAAATTCTAGTTTTTTAACACATCTTAATATGTCACAGACCTCGAAAAAAAAAATTCTTAGCTATCCTTCATCAAGATCTAGAAATAGTTTACTAATAAAACTGACATTCAAGAGCAGGGAGACATCTTTGAGTTGTTCTCTTAAAGAACGGGGATAGTTTAAAAAGAATTTTTATAGATGATCGTGAATACCTTCAGTTTCAGATTGAAATCAAGAAGATGCTTTTAAAACAACAAGTCATTTTTAGCAGGGCTGCAATTTCAGAGAAATACCACAATTGATGTTTTAACAGCTTTCAGCAGTCATTTTCAAGGGGAAATTTTTCTGTTATTTTTGTCTGAACTAGCCCGTAGTGCAGGCATATATGTTTCAAAAGAAAGACCGATAAGAAGAAAGAAAAAATGAAAACAAACCAGCAAAGAGAAACAAGCAACAAACACAACAAAAAATATTTACAAAGGGTGCATGGGAGCATCATCAGGCAAAGTACCTCTTTAGAGCTTGGCCATTCACCGGAAAGGTGTCTGGCTGTCCCTCTAAATTCTGTAAGCGAAAGGAACTAGGACCTAGTTTCTCAGCGATTAAAAATGGCCCCAACCACAAGTTCTAAAACTTAGTATTCTCTCATTTTCCCTCATGAGGTTTGTCCTATTTTACGACAAGGTCACCTACCTCAAAATTTCTGTCAGAGGCAGAATTGGAATCAAACCAGTTTTTAACAATGAGTTGATGTTGATCCAATTTTTGTTTTTCTTGAGCCCCGACTTCTTCTAACTTTAACAAAGCGTTAATTCAACTCTCCAAGGGGGGACAGTCTTCTTCCTGTACTTTCTGCGATAACTGCAGAGATAGAAGAAGGACATGTGGTGGAAGAATCGCTTCCCTGTTGTAAACGAGAAAGAAAGGTGAGTTGCCCACAACAGTTTTAGGAGTTACGCTATCAGCCCAAATTGTGTTTAATAGCATGTTATGCCAATTTTTATGGTTTTCGGAGACCGTTCTCTTGATAATTTTGATCATATTTTTATTAGTGATTCTTCCAAACCATTTCCTTGAGTGTAATAGCTGGCAGAGTACTTTAATTTAATTCCTTTTTCTAGAGAGAAATCACTCATTTCAAGAGACGAAAAATAAGAAGCATTATCAAATACCAGGCATTCAGGGATACCGAAACGAGTAATAATATTTGAATTCAAGAAGGATATTACCTGGCTGGTATTTACATCTTTTAATGGGGCAGTGTCGGACCACCTGGTGAAATAATCTATGGCTATTATGATGTATTTATGCTATTGCGAGGATGGCGGATTGATTGGGCCTATAATATCCAGATCCCACTGTTGAAAAGGGGAGTCTACGGAAACTAGTTGCAAAGGGAAATCTGGTTTCTGTATCCATCCAGATGCCTTTTGACAAATCACACATTTGTGACATAAGGCATGAGCATCTTTAAAAAGGATAGGCCAGTAATAACCTTCTCCTAATACTTTATGAGCAGTGGTGTCTCCATCGAAATGCCCACCTGCTTCCCCTGCATGTAATTCCAATAAGACTTTTTCTGCTTCATCCTTTTTAAGACAGCGCATAAGTACTCCATCAAAATTTTGACGAAACAAAATACCATTAATCAGTTGAAAATAAGAAGATTTTAATCTTAGTGCTCTCCTTTTTATGGGATTAAGGTGACGGGGAGCTGATCCGTGTATAAGACAAAATTTTATGTCGTTGTACCAGGAACTAACAAGGTTTTGCGCACAACAAATTTGATATTGACAGTGCTATCCTGGTTTTGACATATCAGTTTCGTCTTGTTGTCCTATAGCAGAATCGGCGACCAACTTGCATAAACCTTGGCCTCTTACAATTTGTGCTGGGGTGATTTCTATGTCATATTCTTGTAAGGATGTGTTGACGGGTGAAAATGAACGCTCGCCAACTGGAAGAGTGGATCTGATCTGGGGTTGTCTAAATAACCCAAGCCGTTTGGGATAACCTACCCTGACAGGTTTAGCGGCTTCGTTAGCCAATCTAAGTCCTAGAAAAACAAAAGAAAATTACTCTAAATGAACTAATCTAAATAAAAATAACAATTAAAACAAAACTAATAAACAAATCTGAACTACTAATATATACAATTTACTATCTAATACTATAATAACTCTACGAAATTAAACATTGAACTATCAATAGAATTAAATCTTAATCACAAATGTACAACATTTACAAATTTAAATGAAAACCTGCAAAAATCATTTGTAAACTGTCCTAAGACAGCAAAACTATTGTTTTTTTTATTTTATGAGAAAGAAATAAACTAAAAAACTATCTAAGCTAAGCAACTAAAATGATAATTCTGACTAAGAATCTAAACTATATATATATCTAACTAAACTACTTAAATTATACTAACAAATTAATTATTAAACAAAATATAGCAAACTGACCCGAAGTAACGCTTCAGGTTTGTCCTGTGTATGATGGTTGATTCAGCTGTTTGGTGGGAGGAAACCCGCACCAGATTCTCCACAAGCTTCTCGTAAACGAAATTTGTTGTGCTCTTCCAATAAAAATAACAGGACAAACAAGACATAAAAATTACAACAATCTTATAATTTACAAATCGTTGCATCTAGATAAATATGTGTGCAAAGACTTGTACAAAGTGATTCATGAAAAAGGTAAACCTGTAATTCATTAAACAGAAGCAAACTAATTGTTGTATTTTTAAATAAGAGAGATCAGACATGGACAACATATAAATCAAATCACATCAACATGCAAAGAATTATGATAGCTAAAGTAGTCGATAATTAATTGCAAACTGATATGCAGAAAACTTGAAACAAAAGTTGGATATATTGAAAGAGAAAGTTGTTACAAGACATCAACTTTCATCCCAGTCTGAATCATAAATCCATAGTCTAGTTTTTCCCACAGTGATCATGGTTTATTAAAAAAAATTGACAAGTATTTAAAGACTTCCCACAGGGTAAAACATCCCTGTGGGAATTATCAACACAATTTACAAAAATATGAGGATAATATCCCAAATCTCTATTTTTTACTCAAGCTAACAACCTAAAACAAAACCATATCCAAAGTATCTCCTAAACTGCCATAGCATGCCCATTTGATCATTGTAATTCGTATGCACCTGAAAGAAGACAAAAATAGACAAGTTTAGAGGATATTTTATTGATAAAATTGTCAAAAATATAATTCTTAAGACTAGCTACAGAATCTTGTGATTCTGTAGCTAGTCTAAATTGAACACAGAATCGTTTCAAAATCAATTCAAATCTTAAAGAATATATTCAAACTATTGAACAATATTTGATTGCTAATTAGAAACCAAAAGAATCATTCAAATCGAAACTTGTATGCAAATTGAAACAAAGTAAAACGTGGTCAACCGAATGATAACAGAGATGCATGCACTCTGTTCAAATTGTTATCACCAATTTGGGGTAAACAGAATCACATTAGATAATTCAACAACAATGAAATGATTTTCATGAACCAATTCCAATCAACACAAACTGTAACCAACTAAACAAATTTTCCATGCTATAGTTTATGTCACCTCATCCATTAACAAAATCGTTTTTGAATCAAAACGAAATCAACAGGATCATTTTTCAAATTGATATAACTATATTAAACATATACAAACGATCATACTAATTGTGGCACGCAACAATCATTTGTAAATCAAATCAAACAGGAACGAATCGAAACAATTTGGGGTCGATACAATCGTTATGAATCAACACAGCTCCACGATTTTAGTGAATAGATCTTTTGCACAGGTCGAAAGTAAACGAGAATATTGATGCAATACAAAACAGAGTCGTTCCTGGTAAATCGAAGTCAACAGGGTTGTTTTGAGTCTATTAGGAACAAATGAAAATAATCGAAATCGAACCAAATCGACTATCCTAAATCAGACGAACATAATTGATTCAAAAACAAACTAAACCGAATCAAAAACCAATCAATTGCTAAGCTGGGTATGAAAAAATCGCATAACCAAATCATAGCTACCTTTGAGTTTAGTAAAATGAATCTACTGTACAGGAAACATAATCATTTCAAATGTATTAAAACGAACAGAGCTAATTTGAAAGCAAAACCGAATACGTTATATTAATTCGAGCAAACTTACAAAGAAAAATTCATATTGAAATTCATACCTGGACAACCAGAAAACAACTCAGTCATGATAATTTGAAATTGACGAAGGCTGTGGCCGTTTCGACATTCCTGAAGACAATTGAACCAATGGTTTTTTGTTTCTTGTCAATAGCTTGAAGCCTGTCTCTTTCTTTCGACAGCACTGTAACTTGGTTCTCTAACAATTTGATCTTTGACTGCAACAAGGGAACGTCGGTGTAATAGCGCTCTAGCCACACATTGCATTGGATACATGATGTTTGCTTGGGCTTCGACATCACAGGCGAGGGTTTGTTTAAATCACCAGGGGTTTCATTATGCAGCTTGATTCCTGGGTAGTTAGGGTTGTTTTTGAGGCAAGGGGGTAAATTAGAGACATAGTCATAGGGTTGCTCAAAGCATAGGCCATGGGAATAGGGGTACTCTTCAGCTAGGAAACGCTCGATATCAGAGTCCGATTCCTTGCTCAAAACTATGGGATTTTGGTTGACGTTTGTCTTAGGTTTATTCCGGGCAAGTCTCGATATCAATCGAGCATTTTTCTTACCCTTGCTGTCGACAGTAGGCTTACCCTTGACTTTCTTACTCACAGGCTTCTTGACAGCCACAGTCTTGTCTATTATGATTTTGGGTAGGTCGATGTCAGGGAAAACCGAGGGTTTGGAAAGAGGTAGAAGGATATGAAATGGCACGGGTGGCCCGACCATAGTCTCACTAACCACAACCTTGTCGATTTGGACAGACTCTGGATTAGCAAAGCCATTTTTGGATAGAAAGGCTTGCCAATTATCGCCATGAAGGTTTAAATGGTGGATGACGATGAGTCTAATCAAGCCGTGATGAAACAAGCTGCTATCAGCCTTCTCGCGTTTGAACCTCTTAGACATCTTGTAAAGACTACGCAAGAAGTAATGTGGCATGTTCAAAGGATAGCCCATGAAATTCATCAATAACCGGAGGTGATACATAAAAACCAAGCCATACCGACCTTCACAGGTCACAAATTGTTTCACAATCACCAAAATATCGTGCCACCTGGGTTTGAGGGTAGAAATAGGCATACCTTTATAACAGGACACAACCTTTCGTGATACGAATAGCAATGGCCATGACACCTCATCAACTTTGGAGTTTTTAAACCACCTTTGGCCCGTGGCTGCTAGTCCTGTAGCAGAGCTTATGAATTCTTCATTGAGTTCAAGCTGTATGTCACCTACTTTAGCCCTGCACCCATCAAAGGTGAGGGAGAATTGTTGGGCAACCGAAAGGTTGAAACCCTCGAACCTCTATATAAACAGAAGCCAACCACTGTTTTCTAAATCCTTTCGAGCACTATCGAATAGTAACAAAGATTGGTTACCATTTGGCTCTATACGCACCACCGGTGCCATAGACAGGAGCACATGGTGAGCGAGGTGAACGGGCTAGGGTTTGAACACAACATATGCAGGGGCAGAACGCTCACAGGCTTACCTGGAAACTAGTAAAGGTGAACCGGGATAGGGGGGAAACGTTAATGACAAAACGTGCGAAGGTGGTGGATCTAGTTCAGCCCATGCACAACAGTCATATCCCATAGTACAACCGTCGGTGCAAATAACTATTCAACCCACCATTGCATAGGTTAAAAACTATGTCATTCAATCAACCAATGAAATCTATGGTAAATCGACCAAACATTTCTGCAAGCAATAATATTAGCATAGTTTTAAAACCAAAGCAATAATTTGAAATCACACCAAGGGTTTGATCATATGAAAATATGTGTTGTATGCAATGATTTATACCGAGGGTCTAACCATAACACCAATGTGTTTTCATGAAACCAATGTGTCAAGGGAATCGATTAAAAACTATATAAATCAAACCACCAATGCATCACAAACTCGATCAAAAGAATATCATCACAATCTTGTAAAACGAAGTCATATTAACAAATAAAGAATGCCAAAAGAATAAGGATCTTGGAGTCTTGTCAACTGTATAAAGATAAGTAAATTGGAAACGCAATGGGCATATCGACAAGAATGATCACAACAATCCAGTGATGATTTTAATATGACTTCGAAAACCAAGTTTTCACGCTTGCAGTCGTGAAAACAAGAACAAAGGTAAGTGTGCAAATAGCGCAAAAATAAGAGTGTCGTTTTATTCAAGGATTGCGACGAAAATCAAGGTTTGCAAAACACTAGTGTAGGCAGCTTATAAGGACAGTAGAAAAATGTGAATTGGCTGCCAACAGGATGTGAACCAGTTTGCCCTTTTTTCGCCTAGTTCTTTCTATACTAACAAATTTCTGACAGCCAAGTAAGGGACAATGATTTTCATCCTAGATTTCAACAGATAAGATCGGAAGTGATTTACTTCTTTGAAAACAGCATAATCTTGTTGATCTACTGCTGGGTAATTAAGTTCTACCCCCTTGAAGGCTGAGCTCATAAAGGCGATTGGAACCTCATTGTTTTCAGTGTTCTTTTGAGTTAAGACAACAGTGTAAGATCGGTCAGAGGCAAACGTGTAGATTAGAGAAGGAGCATCTATTATGGCATTTTTTATTGAATCAAAAGCTTGGATTTCTAAAGGTCCCCAATGGTACTGTACATCCTTTTTTATTAAGTTTTGTAATGGTCTCACCATTTCTGAAAAGTTGGGGACGAATCTCCTAACAAAGTTTATCTGACCTAAGAAAGATTGCATGGACTTTTTTTACGAGGGAGGGGGCAGTTTCGAAATGACTTGAGTCCTTTCAGGGTCAATAATCATCCCTTCGCTTGATACAATGAATCTGAGGAGCTTACCTTGTTCTACTGCAAAGATAGATTTTTTAGGATTTAAAGAAATGTCATACTTACAACATCGCTGTAGAACAGATCTTTAATGAGCTAGATGATCTTCTTTATTTTTCGAGAAGACAGTGACATCATCTAGGTAAAATACTACAGATTGATTGATTAAGCCACGGAGATCGATTTCCATCGCTCTCTGAAAAGTGGCACCGGCGTTTATGAGTCCAAAGGGCATCTTTCTATAAGCGTAGGTGCCCCATGGAGTACGGAAAGTAGTTTTGAGCTGGTCTGAGGGAGACATAAGGAATTGGTTGTACCCTAAAAAACCATCCAACAAGGATAATATTTCAGAACCAGATACCTGTTGAAGGATATGTTCCATGGGAGGGACAGGGTAGTTGTCTTTATCAGACGCTCGATTAAGATTTCAGAAATCGACACATAGTCGGATTTCACCACTCTTCTTTCTGACAGGGACAAGATTAGAGACCCATTGTGTGTGCCTAATTGGGAAAATTATCTTAGTGTTCAGGAGTTTGTTTAATTCCTTCTTGACCGTTGGTTCGAGTTTTGGGTGCATTTTCCTTAACTTTTGTTGAAAAGGTTGGGTTTGGGGTTTCATGGGAATAATGTGTTGTATGATATTAGGATCAAAGGTCTTTAGGTTGTCGTACGTCCAGGCAAAAACATCTTTGAATTCCTTAAAAACTTGATAAATGCTACCTTTTCTTGCTCAGAACACCCCAACCCTAAATTAATGCACTGTGGATTGTCTTTGGTTCCCAATTTTACTTTTCCATGTGTCAAGGAGGAACTATTCATTTTATAGTTCACTAACTTCCTGAACTTATCATGAAGATCATAAAAATTTTCTAATCTAATCATAGATTTTGGGATAGATTTTACCATGTCTGATGCAGATTCTGGGGATCTCGAATATGGTATTACCGTAAAGTCGCAAAGATTTTCGTCATGGGTACCTTCGTCGATCACTGCGCCCTGGAATGTTTCTTCCATATGCAGAAAACTTATGATCTGTTGATCGTCATTGAAGACCCTCCAATTCATGATGTTGTTTGGGACGGATGGTCTGAAAAACAGTTCAATAGAGAATACATTCGGAGATAATCCTTCTGTAGGAAAAAGTTTTGAAGCGACGTTAGCTAACAAATCAGCTTCAGAATTATTCAATCTAGGAATAGAATTTATGTTAAATGCGGAAAAATTATTCATCAAATTCCATACCTCAGTCTGATAGCTTTTAAGGTGCGGAGATAAACAATGGATAGAATTTTTTACCTATCTAACCATGATTTTCGAATCACCAAAGACAGTTAAATTTTGAATGTTCATATCTAATTCTTTTCTGAAGCCTTGTAGGAGTGCCTCATATTCAGCCATGTTGTTTGTACATTCGAATTCTAACCGGCAAGAAATCAGAGTCTTGTTACCTGCTGGATCGATGAGCATGCACCCTGCACCAGCTCCTTCCTTAGATTTTGACCCATCAAAGTAAAGAGACCATATTTGATTTTCGTCAGATGCATGAGACCACTGGGAGAAGGTTGTTGACTATGTGCAAGTCATAATTTCAGATTGTTGTTTCGAGTTAGTGATGGTAGAAGTTTCGGCTATGAAATTGTCGAAAAAAGTATCCATCCCCTGTATTTCAGGCGAATTGGCAGAAGGAGTGAATGGTTCATTGGGATCATTTAAATCAGTCACCTTGAACTTCAGATAACGTTCACAATTTACCTTGATTCTGTTGGGCTTTCCATTCTCGGGCATCCACAAGTGAGACCAATCCGTTGCAAAATAGACATGTAATTGTTCTGACAATCTCTACTTAAAAAAAACCATAAAATTTTGGGATATCTACAACAATGATATCAATCACTTGATGAACTTTAGAATTAGACGACAATCTTATAAGTACATTCTTTAATTCGCCTATCACTTTAACACTAGTTCGATCAAGCTGGATGGTTGAACTTCAGCATTAATCTTTTGACAGACATACCAATGCATTACGTTAGATGACGCACCTAAATCTACCATACGGTTATGTACATTCCTATTGAAAATTTCAAAAGTCAACAAAAATGGAGGTACATTTCTGCAAGTATTAACGGTGGAAGTTTGTTGTTTTTTACTCGTAGCCTCTGAAAGTGGTTTATCTACATTTGTTACATTATTTACAGGAAGGTCTCTTTTATCATGAGGCTCAGATGTAGTTTTGGCAGAGGCCTTATGAGGAATTTTGGGGTTGTTTTGAACACCTTTGTTGTTCTTCGGATTGTTATTTTTGTTGTTCTCTGCAATATTCTGCAGCATTTTTTGCAGAAGAAAAGGGAATTTTAATAATTCGTAAAAAAAATGTTAGCCCTAAGCTTTTTTAGATCTTCAATCAAATCATAATCTAAACTTGGGTTTACTGAATTCTGTTTAGTCTCAATCGATTTAGACTGTTTTGGAGGCAAAGTTGTTGTGATTTCAGAACAAGGCTTATTTGTTGTCTTGCTCCTAGTATTGTAAGGATGCACTGTTTCAAAATTAGCTTGAAAAATGCTATCCGAAAAATGTCTGAAGATGTTTGGAGAGGATTCATCTTCTTCTACTGTCTCTTGTTTAACTACCTCTTCAGGAATCTCGGGAGAAATCAAGTTATCGTGTGCTTCTAGGATTGTTTAAATAGCAAATTGTAGGCTTTCTAGATTTAGGCCTTCAGCACTTGAGTTAGATCGGTTTGTGGGAAAAGGCTTCCTAAAAGAGGGTTTGTAAGGCCCTTTGCTCAAAGAAGCTTCTTCAGCCAACCTTTTCAAATCTATAACTTGATTGGACAATTTCTGGACGACTTTCTGTAAGCTTTCTAAATCCGAACTCTCAGGTTGAGCTTTGTTTTGGGGAGGTCTAGGAAGGATTTCAATTTTCTTCTTGGAGGATGAACTAATCTCTATATCATTACTGGTAGTGTCTTTTAAGCTGAGAATATCTTTCTCGATCTGACTGGCCTCTTAAAAGGCTTCTAACAATGTGGCTTTCTTAGATCTCTTTACCCAAATGACTATGTTTTGATGTAATGCTTTCATGTAGTATGTGATAATAAGATTCTCGGCGGGCATCGAATCCATGGGGATTCGGTTCTTTAGTGTCAGGAACCTTTGATTAAAGTCTTTGATCTTTTCGTTGGGGTTCATTTTTAAACTAGAAAGCTCCATGACTAGAACTTCAGGAGACTTGTCGTCTCCGAACTTCTGAAGGAAACAGGACTCAAATTTATCCCATGACACAATGGTGTGGGGCTGTTGGGAAAAGTACCAGGTAGAGGCATTGCCTTCAAAGGTGTAGGGAAACAATCTATAGACTATGTATTTGTACTCAACACTACGGAGTCTAATGGCTAGCATAAACTTTTTGATTTGATCTTCAGTGATCTGTTTGGCGTCTGAGTCAAATTTAGGGAGCCATTTCTTCGGGTGTTTGGGTAAAGGATGTTGAGGCCCAGGGATGGCCACTACATCTTGGTCGAGCCAAGGTCTGGCGAGATTGTTTGGATTGGCCATAGGTGTGGGTGGTGTCGAAGGCTGGGATGAGGAACTGCCTTCGTCTGAGGATTCTTCTCCAGAAGAAGAAGGAGATGAAGGGGGTGGTGATGTTGGAATACCAGATCCTCCTGCTACAGAAGTGAGAATATGATCTGGATCTATAGGGTTTAAGGTAAGGCCAGTACCTTCAAGTTGTTCTCTGATATCAAAGAAGTCTAATGGTTGATTCAAAGGTCAATTTGGTTGTCTGATATGGGCTAAGGCACTGTGCGTTCTTATGAGGGATTGACAAACAATCTCTTGTATGTCACCACCAGGAGGATTTGGAGTTACTGGCTCAACTGTGATCCGTAGATCGTCATTTGTTGTGGTTGTTGTTTGAGGGACAATGTTGTCATCTGAACGACTTCTAGTTACTATAGGTGAGCGGGTAGGTGGGGGAGGAGTTTTACGACCTCCTTGTGCCATTAATAGTTTTCAGGCCCTCCTTCTAGTGCCATTTGTTGACTGGCAAAAATGACCGCTCGTCAACTGGAAGAGTGAGTCCGGTTCGGGGTTGTCTAATTAACCCAATCCGTTTGGATTAACTCACCCTAACGGGTTTTGTAGCTCTGTTAGCCGATCTAAGTCCTAAAGAAAGAAAAAATAAACAAAGGAAAAACAATAACCTAATAAACAACAATTACTAAAATCTATAAGTACAATGAACTATATATATATGTACAATTTATATATACAATAATTCTATTTATAATATATATATAATATATACAAACCACGAATTTTAATCTAAATCAGTGAAAATTGAATGTAAATTGATTTTTTAAACAACAGTAAAACTACTATCTAATCTTTTTTATTTGTTTTCTTAGATGTTTATACTTAAGAAATCGAATATCAAACTATCTAATTAAACAAACGAAATAACAGATGGTAAAAAGTATTTCAACTACAGGAAGTTTCTATATTTATTATACTAATGAAATCAAATAACAGGCTGACATATTATCGCATCCAATATCTATTCAATGTGTAGCATCCAATCATCTTATCTTATGAGGTAAACCTGCGATAGATCCTAAAATTGCTCCTAATAAATGTGAAGCAGTAATGATGGAGTTTGAATCATAATAACAGAACACATAATAGATGCAGTCACAGTAATCTTATAATTTTACAAGCAGCGACAATAAGATAATTCTTCCTATGAGAACTTGCGTATAAACGTTTGATTGAAATTAGAGATAAATCTCTCAATTCAAATTGAACGAATGATTACTATGCGTTATATCTGGGACATGAAAATATGGACAATATAAAATCTTTGATCATACCAACTGATAATAAACCACGACGACAAAAGAAATCATAATCTATTAACAAATTGAAATAAACATGACTTGAATAAAAATATCATATAGAAAAGCTAAAGCTGTGACATGTATTATATTCCATTCCAGTCTGTAGTGAAACATCCATAGTCTTGCCCCAGGCTAAGATGATCCAATGTTTACAAAATAATATGTTTATATAGGTTTCAGGAAACATAATTGTTTCCTGTTGATAAGATCAAATTTGTTTCAAAAATATGGGGGATGCAACCACCCTGATTTTACTGAATATCAAAAACTACGAACAGTCTATTCTATTTACTCAAAATACAAAGTTGATATGGCTGGGAGATCTCAAAAGTGCCCCATATCTTCTTGGAAATCATGGGATCCTTAATCATCCCGAAAAAAAATTAAAATGAGAAGGTTTTAGATATGTTTTCAATTATTAAATCAAACAACTCGAATTTTCTTAACTGGCTACAAAATCTTACGATTCTGTAGCTAGTTATAATAGCAAATGCAATCATATTTAAAAATAAACAATCAAACTGATCTTAATAAGAAAAATAGTTTATTCAATCAAATCGAATATCCTAACTTAAGAGTGACAAAATTATGCTAAAATTTAAAAACATCATACCTCAAATTATGGAATCAAAACATATCAAGAAATTTTGGAGTTTTTGATCGCTGTTGCTGCCTCTACATTCTTGAAAATGACATGACCTGTAGTTTTCAATCGTTTCTCCTTCCCTTGGATAATGGACTCGAGTCTGTTGTTTTCATTTGTCAACCTATTGACTTGGTCTCTTAAAGACTTGAGTCGTGACTGTAGTAAATGGAACATCAATATAGTACATGTCGATCCACGATCGACACTCATCACACTGTGACTGTAAGGACTGTGCATTAGCACTAACAACATTAAGGGTCGGAGAATAATCCACATGAAAGGTAGGCTTATTACAGAGTTGGATGCCAGGAAATTCTTGGTTATCCTTTAGACAAGTAGGCAGATTGCTAACATAGTCATAGGGTCGGTCAGGGTATAGCCCGAATGACACAGGGTCCTCTTTAGCCAAGAATTTTTCAATTTCCGAATCTGAAACTTCACTCACTTCAATCATGTTAATTGTGTCTTCACAGGTTTTCATTTTATTTCGAGCACATCAAAAAATTAAACAACCAACCCTCTTGTTCTTGAAATTGATATCAACATTGCCCTTTAGCTTCTTTCCTGTAGGTTTCTTAACAGTTTTAGTGCTATCCTTTGGATGTGAACTCGGTTGACTGTCCTGTTGAGTGACATTAGGGTAGCTCAAGGGTTCGTTAGGGGAAGGATCACAGACCTGGAGCGGTGGAGAGAAGACTATAGGGTTCACAAGGGTTTCAACAATGACCGACTTATCTACCTGTCCCAACTCATTGTTGCCAAAACCATTTTGTGAAACGAATGCATGCCAAGAATTGTTTTGTAATTGCAACTGGTGCATGAGGATAATTTTAATTAAACCATGATGGAATAAACTCAAATCAGACCTCTGTTTCCTAAACCTTTTAACCATTTTTTACAAACTTCTAAGCAGGTAGTAAGGCATATTCAATGGAAAGCCAATAAAACTCATAAGGAGGCGTAGATGATATAGGAAAACCAGTCTGAATCGACCCTCACAAGTGATGAATTGCTTCACTACAGCAAGTAAATCATGCCATCTAGGTTTCAAGAATGAAATCGGCATACCTCGATCACAGCTGGTTATTTTTCGTGAGGTAAACAGTAACGTCCAAGGGACCTCCTCCACTTTCTCATTCTTCAACCATTTCTGACTAACTGCTAGCAATCCTGTGGCTTGGCTTAAGAACTCTTCTATCACTTCTAACTGCACATCACCGATCTTTTCCCTAAAACCATCAAAGGTTAAGGCAAACTCTTGGGCGACGTGGAGGCTAAAGCCCTGAAATTTTTCGATGAACAAACGCCAACCATTCCTTTCCAGATCCTCCCTAGCATTATCATATGAAAGAAGAGACTGGACGCCATTTGGTTCGAACCTTACCACTGGAGCCATGCCAAATGGAAGGGAATTAACACAGAACTCACAGGTAGGGTTTGGTAACAGGCCACAGAGCCATAGCCTCGAGCCTCATCAAAACAATGATGTGACAATTCAAATGGTGGGCAGAGGTGTTAATCATAATGCGTGCGAGAAAAAATCATGAATCCCGAGACCATACTCGGGAGTGATGGTATCCTGTACTACATATGCCACCTTGGAATTGGGTACATCCTAGGACAGAGTACTTTAACACATTGTGCACGCATCCAAATTTATTTGAAAAGGTAGGTGATTTACAAGAATTGAAAAGCCAAAGTTTCCATGAAAGAAATATGGTCAATCATCAAACCAAAATTAATACAAAAATAAAAAACCAATTGATGGGGGTATTTCATTCAAACAACCATAAGTTTCTTAGGCATTCTTAGAATCGAAACGATCATAAAAAATGAGAGCAACATGTCTACAGCAAGAAATCACAATTCTATCATAAACGATATGTTTCCAATGACATTTTTGAAACAAAATGATAACGATAGTTGTGATTTTTCATGCTTTCAGTCATGAAAACTAATGTATGAATAGAAGACAAGTAAAATACGATGATTTACCACTGTCGTTTAGAGAAACGCTTATGAAGAGTAGTAAAATTTCATAGACCCTGTGTAGGAAGCCTTATAAAAATGATAATTATATAGTTGCTGCCAACAATGGCGACATGCTGGGAGAAGCAGTTATCTCTGCCAAAAGAATGAGTTCAGATTAGAATAATTAGAAAAATCTTCGAATCAAAAACAACTGAAAAGTTGTCTGAGCATCACAAATAATTATAACGCATTCCAATTTCAAACAATTGTTATTTTTAAAGAGACGAAAACTAACGACAATCTTAACAGAAGAGAGTCACGATGTTAAAGTTAAAGTCTTCAATACTATTGACAGGGCCACTGCTGCCAGCAGGGGTCCATAGCCTCGACACGGATGTCAATTAGCCCACTCTGATATCTGTATCCTGCCAAGAAATTCCAGATCGGAACGAAGGACATTTAAGGTCAAAACAGAATCCATATCTGAGAATTTTCTTTTACCTAACATTGCTTCACTGCCAACGGGACTGTTCAGTACCCCGGTGAAGTTATCTTGGCGTCATGCATGCATTTACCTACTGCGAGCAGACCTGTTCAGTGTCCCAACGGGTTTACAAGCACTTCCCATAGTTCTCTGAAGATTTATTTAGTTTTTAAAGATATTTAATAGAGCAGGGTGACGCTAAAAATTCTAGTTTTTTAACACATCTTAATATGTCACATACCTCGAAAAAAAAAAATTATTAGCTATCCTTCATCAAGATCTAGAAATAGTTTAGTAATAAAACCGACTTTCAAGAGCAGGGAGACATCTTTGAGTTGTTCTCTTAAAGAACAGGGACAACGTAAAAATAATTTTTATAGATGATCGTGAATACCTTCAGTTTCGGATTGAAATCAAGAAGACGCTTTTAAAACAACAAGTCATTTTTAGCAGGGCTGCAATTTCAGAGAAATACCACAATTGATGTTTTAACAGCTTTCAGTAGTCATTTTCGAGGAGAAATTTTTCTGTTAATTTTGTCTGAACTAGCCCATGGGGCAATGAAATATGTTTCAAAAGAAAGACCGATAAGCAGAAAGGAAAAATCAAAACAAACCAGCAAAGAGAAACAAACAACAAACAAAACAGAAAATATTTACAAAGGTTGCATGGGAGCGTCATCAGGCAAAGTACCTTTTTAGAGCTTGGCCATTCACCAGAAAGGTGTCTGGATGTGTCTGTAAATTCTATAAGTGAAAGGAACTGGGACATAGTTTCTCAGCGATTAAAAATGGCCCCAACCACAAGTTCTGAAACTTAGTATGCTCTCCTTTTCCCTGGTGAGGTTTGTCCCATTTTAGGACAAGGTCACCTACCTCAAAATTTCTGGCAGAGGAAGAATTGGAATCAAACCAGTTTTTAACAATAAGTTGATGTTGATCCAATTTTCATTTTGCTTGATCCCTCACTTCTTCTAATTTTAACAAAGCGTTAATTCGACTCTCCAAGGGGGGACAGTCTTCTTCCTGTACTTTCTGCGATAACTGCAGAGATGGAAGAAGGACATGTGGTAGAAGAACTGCTTCCCCGCCGTAAATGAGAAAGAAAGGTGAGTTGCCCACAGCAGTTTTAGGAGTTACTCTATCAGCCCAGATTGCGTTTAACAGCGCGTTATGCCAATTTTTATGGTTTTCGGAGACCATTCTCTTGATAATTTTGATCAGATTTTTATTAGTTGATTCTGCCAAACCGTTGCCTTGGGGGTAATAGCTGGCAGAGTACTTTAATTTAATTCTTTTTTCTAGAGAGAAATCATTCATTTCAAGAGACAAAAAATAAGAAGCATTGTCAAATACCAGACATTCAGGGATACTGAAACGAGTAATAATATTGGAATTCAAGAAGGATATTACCTGGCTGGTATTTACAGCTTTTAATGGGGCAGCGTCAGACCACCTGGTGAAATAATATGTGGCTATTATGATGTATTTATGCTACTGCGAGGATGGCGGATTGATTGGGCCTATAATATCCAGACCCCACTACTGAAAAGGGGAGTCTACCGAAACTGGTTGCAAAGAGAAAGTTTGTTTTTGTATCCATCCAGATGCCTTTTGACAAATCACACATTTGCGACATAAGGCATGAGCGTCTTTAAAAACTATAGGCCAGTAATAACCTGCTCTTAATACTTTATGAGTAGTGGTGTCTCCACCGAAATGTCCACCTGCTTCCCCTGCATGTAATTCCAATAAGACTTTTTCTGCTTCATCCTTTTCAAGACAACGCATAAGTACTTCATCAAAATTTTGACGAAACAAAATACCATTAATCAGCTGAAAAGAAGCAGATTTTAATCTCAGTGCTCTCATTTTTGTGGGATCAAGGTGACGGGGAGCTGATCCGTGTATAAGACAAAATTTTATGTCGTCGTACCAGGAACTAGCAAGGTTTTGCACACAACAAATTTCATTTTAACAGTGCTATCCTGGATTTGACATATCAGTTTCTTCTTGTTGTCCTACAGCAGAATTGGCGACCAACTTGCATAAACCTTGGCCTTTTACAATTTGTGCTGGGGTGATTTCTATGTCATATTCTTGTAAGGATGTGAACCAGTTTGCCCTTTTTTCTCCTAGTTCTTTCTGTACTAACAAATTTCTAATAGTCGGGTAAGGGACAATGATTTTCATCCTAGATTTCAACAGATAAGATCAGAAGTGCTTTACTGCCTTGAAAACAGCATAAGCTTGTCGATCTACTGCTGGGTAATTAAGTTATGCCCCCTTGAAGGCTGAGCTCATAAAGGTGATTGGAACCTCGTTGTTTTCAACGTTCTTTTGAGTTGGGACAACAGCGTAAGATCGGTCGAAGGCAAATGTGTAGAGGGTGAAGTCTTGTGAAAAGTCGGGGCTCATTAGAGAAGGAGCATCTATTATGGCCTTTATTATTGAATCAAAAACTTGGCTTTCTAAAGGTCCCCAATGGTACTGTACATCCTTTTTTATTAAGTTTTGTAATGGTCTCACCATTTCTGAAAAGCTGGGGATGAATCTCCTAACAAAGTTTATCTGACCTAAGAAAGATTGCATGGACTTTTTTGACGAGGGAGGGGGTAGTTTCGAAATGACTTGAGTCCTTTCAGTGTCGATAATCATCCCTTCGCTTGATACAATGAATCCGAGGAGCTTACCTTGTTCTACTGCGAAGATAGATTTTTTAGGATTTAAAGAAATGTGGTACTTACGACATCGCTGTAGAACAGATCTTTAATGAGCTAAATGATCTTCTTTATTTTTTGAGAAGACAGTGATGTCATCTAGGTAAACTACTACAGATTGATTGATTAAGCCGCGGAAAGCAATGTCCATCGCTCTCTGAAAAGTGGCACTGACGTTTATGAGTCCAAAGGGCATCTTTCTATAAGTGTAGGTGCCCCATGGAATACAAAAAGTAGTTTTGAGCTGGTCTGAGGGAGACATAAGGACTTGGTCGTACCCTGAAAAACCATCCAACAAGGATAATCTTTCAGAACCAGATACCTGTTGAAGGATCTGTTCCATGGGAGGGACAGGGTAGTTGTCTTTATCAGACGCTCGGTTAAGATTTCAGAAATCGACACATAGTCGGATTTCACCACTCTTCTTTCTGACATGGACAAGTTTAGAGACCCATTGTGTGTGCCTAACTGGAAAAATTATCTTAGCGTTCAGGAGTTTGTTTAATTCCTTCTTGAGCGTTGGTTCGAGTTTTGGGTGCATTTTCCTTAACTTTTGTTGAAAATGTTGGGTTTGGGGTTTCATGTGAATAATGTGTTGTATGATATTAGAATCAAAGGTTTATAGGTTGTCGTACGTCCAGGAAAAAACATCTTTGAATTTCTTAAACAATTTGATAAATCCTACCTTTTCTTGCTCAGAACACCCCAACCCTAAATTAATGCACTGTGGATTGTCTTTGGTTCCCAAATTTACTTTTTCATGTGTCAAGGAGGAACTATTCATTTTATAGTTCAATGACTTCCTGAACTTATCGTGAAGATCATAAAAATTTTCTAATCTAACCATAGATTTTGGGATAGAGTTTACCATGTCTGATGCAGATTTCGGGGATCTCGGATTTGGTATTACCGTAAAGTCTTGAAGATTTTCATCATGAGTACCTTTGTCGATCACTGGGCCCTAGAACGTTTCTTCCATATGCAGAACACTTATGATCTGTTGATCATCATCGAAGACTCTCCAATTCGTGATGTTGTCTGGGACGGACGGTCTGAACAACAGTTCGACGAAGAATGCATTCCGAGATAAGCCTTCTGCAGGAAAAGGTTTTGAAGCGACGTTAGCTAACAAATCAGCTTCAGAATTATTCAATCTAGGAATAGAATTTATGTTAAATGTGGAAAACTTATTCATCAAATTCCATACCTCGGTTTGATAGATTTTAAGCTGTGGAGATAAATAGTGGATATAATTTTTTACCTGTCTAACCACGATTTCTGAATCACCAAAGACAATTAAATTTTGAATGTTCAGATCTAATGCTTTTCTGAGACCTTGCAAGAGTGCCTCATATTCAGCCGTGTTGTTTGTACATTCGAATTCTAACCGGCAAGAAATCAAAGTCTTGTTACCTGCTGGATCGATGAGCACGCACCCTGCACCAGCTCCTTCCTTAGATTTTGACCCATCAAAGTAAAGAGACCATATTTGATTTTCGTCGGATGCATGAGACCACTGGGAGAAGCCTGTTGACTGTGTGCAAGTCATAATTTCATATTGTTGTTCCGAGTCAGTGATGGTACAAGTTTCATCTATGAAATTGGCGAAAAAAATATCCATCCCTTGTATTTCAGGTGAATTGGCAGAAGGAGTGAATGGTTCATTGGGATCATTTAAATCAGTCACCGTGAACTTCAGATAACGTTCACGATTTACCTTGATTCTGTTGGGCTTTCCATTCTTGGGAAGCCACAAGTGAGACTAATCCATTGCAAAATAGCCATGTAATTGTTCTGACCAATCTCTACTTAAAAAAAAATCATAAACTTCTGGGATATCTACAACAATGATATCAATCACTTGATGAACTTTAGGATTAGACGACAATCTTATAAGCACATTCTTTAATTAGCCTATCACTTTAACACTAGTTCTATCAAGCTGGATGGTTGAACTTCAACATTAATCTTTTGACAGACAGACCAAGGCATTACATTAGATGATGCACTTGAATCTACCATACCATTATGTACATTCCTATTGAAAATTTCAAAAGTCAACAAAAATGGAGGTACATTTCTGCGAGTATTAACAGTGGAAGTTTGTTGTTTTTTACTCGCAGCCTCTGAAACTGGTTTATCTACATTTGTTACATTATTTACAGGAAGGTCTCTTTTATCATGAGGCTCGGATGTAGTTTTGGCGAAGGCCTTATGAGGAATTTTGGGGTTGTTTTGACACCTTTGTTGTTTTTCGGATTGCTATTTTTGTTGTTCTCTGCAATATTCTGCAGCATTTTTTGCAGAAGAAAAGGGAATTTTAATAATTCATAAACATAAATGTTAGCCCTAAGATTTTTTAGATCTTCAATCAAATCATAATCTAAACTTGGTTTTACTGAATTATGTTTAGTGTCAATCGATTTAGACTGTTTTGGAGGCAAAGTCGTCGTGATTTCAAAAGAAGGCTTATTTGTTGTCTTGCTCCTAGTATTGTAAGGATGCACTGTTTCGAAATTAGCTTGAAAAATGATATCCGAAAAATGTCTGAAGATGTTTGGAGAGGATTCATCTTCTTCTACTATCTCTTGTTCAACTACCTCTTCAGGAATCTCGGGAGGAATCAAGTTATCGTGTGCTTCTAGGATCGTTTGAATAGCAAATTGTAGGCTTTCTAGATTTAGGCCTTCAACACTTGAGTTAGATCGGTTTGTGGGAAAAGGCTTCCTAAAAGGGGGTTTGTAAGGCCCTTTGCTTGAAGAAGCTTCTTCAGCCGACCTTTTCAAATCTATAACTTGATTGGACAATTTCTGGACGACTTTATGTAAGCTTTCTAAATCCGAACTCTCAGGTTGAGCTTTGTTTTGGGGAGGTCTAGGAAGGATTTCAATTTTCTTCTTGGAGGATGAACTAGTCTCTATCTCGTTATTGGTAGTGTCTTTTAAGCTGAGAATATCTTTCTCGATCTGACTGGCCTCTTAAAAGGCTTCTAACAACGTGGCTTTCTTAGATCTCTTTACCCCAAATGGCTATGTTTTGAAGTAATGCTTTCGTGTAGTATGCGACAATAAGATTTTCAGCAGGCATTGAATCCGTGGGGATTCGGTTCTTTAGTGTCAGGAACCTTTGATTAAAATCTTTGATCTTTTATTTGGGGTTCATTTTTAAACTAGAAAGCTCCATGACTAGAACTTCAGGAGACTTGTCGTCTCCGAACTTCTCAAGGAAACAAGACTAAAATTTATCCCATGACACGATGGTGTGGGGCTATTGGGAAAAGTACCAGGTAGAGGCATTGCCTTCAAAGGTGTAGGGAAACAATCTACAGACTATGTCTTCATGCTCAACACTACGGAGTCTAATGGCTAGCATAAACTTTTTGATTTGATCTTCAGCAATCTGTTTGGAGTCCGGGTCAAATTTAGGGAGCCATTTCTCCGGGTGTTTGGGTAAAGGATGCTAAGGCCCAGGTATGGCCACTACATATTAGTCGAGCCAGGTTCTGGCGGGATTGTTTGGATTGGCCATAGGTGTGGGTGGTGTCGAAGCCTGGGATGAGGAACTGCCTTCGTCTGAGGATTCTTCTCCAAAATAAGAAGGAGATGAAGGGAGTGGTGATGGTGGAATACCAGATCCTCCTTCTGTAGGAGTGAGGATATGATCTGGATCTGTAGGGTTTAAGGTAAGTCCAGTACCTTCAAGTTGTTCTTTGATATCAGAGAAGTCTAATGGTTGATTCAAAGGTTGATTTGGTTGTATGATATGGGCTAGGGCACTGTGCATTCTTATGAGGGATTGACGAACAATCTCTTGTATGTCACCACCTAGAGGATTTGGAGTTACTGGTTCAACTGTGATCCGTAGATCGTCGTTTGATATGGTTGTTGTTTGAGGGAAAATGTTGTTGTCTGAATGACTTCTAGTTACTATAGGTGAGCGGGTAGGTGGGGGAGGAGTTTTACGACCTCCTCGTGCTATTAATAGTTTTCAGGCCCTCCTTCTAGCACCATTTGTTGACGAGTGAAAATGACCGCTCGTCAACTGGAAGAGTGAGTCCGGTCCAGGGTTGTCTCATTAACCCAAGCCGTTTGGATTAACTCACCATGACGGGTTATGTGGCTCCGTTAACCGATCTAAGTCCTAAAGAAAGCAAAAATAAACAAAGGAAAAACTATAACCTAATAAATAACAATTACTAAAATCTATAAGTACAATTAACTATATATATGTACAATTTATATATACAATAATTCTATTTATAATATATATATATATATATATATATACAAACTAGGAATTTTAATCTAAATCCGTGAAAATCGAATGTAAATTGATTTTTTAAACAACAGTAAAACTACTATCTAATCTTTTTGATTTGTTTTCTTAGATGTTTATACTTAAGAAATCGAATATCAAACTGTCTAATTATACAAACGAAATAATAGATGGTAAAAAGTATTTCAACTACAGGAAGCTTCTATATTTATTATACTAATCAAATCAAATAACAGGCTGACCTGTTATCGCATCCAATATCTATTCAATGTGTAGCATCTAGTCACCTTATCTTATGAGGTAAACCTACGATAGATCCTGAAATTGCTCCTAATAAATGTGAAGCAATAATTATGGAGTTTGAATCATAATAACAGAACACATAATAGATGCAGTCACAATAATCTTATCATTTTACAAGCAGCCACAATAAGATAATTCTTCCTATGAGAACTTGCGTATAAACGTTTGATCGAAATTAGAGATAAATCTCTTAATTCAAATTGAATGAATGATTACTATTTGTTATATCTGGGACATGAAAATATGGACAGTATATAATCTTTGATCATACCAACTGATAATAAACCACGACGACAAAAGAAATCATAATCTATTAACCAATTGAAATAAACATGACTTGAATAAAAACATCATACAGAAAAGCTAAAGTTGTGACATGTATTATATTCCATTCAAGTCTGTAGTGAAACATCCATAGTCTTTCCCCAGGCTGAGATGATCCACTGTTTACAAAATAATATGTTTATATAGGTTTCAGGAAACATAATTGTTTCATGTTGATAAGATCAAATTTGTTTCAAAAATATGGGGGATGCAACCACCCTGATTTTACTGAATATCAAAAACTACCAACAGTCTAATCTATTTACTCAAAATACAAAGTTGATATGGCTGGGAGATCTCAAAAGTGCCCCATATCTTCTTGGAAATCATGGGATCCTTAATCATCCTGAAAACAAATGAAAATGAGAAGGTTTTAGATATGTTTTCAATTATTAAATCAAACAACTCGAATTTTCTTAACTGGCTACAGAATCTTACGATTTTGTAGCTAGTTATAATAGCAAATGCAATCATATTTAAAACTAAAGAAACAATCTAATCTTAATAAGAAAAATAGTTTATTCAATCAAATCGAATATCCTAACTTAAAAGTGACAAAATCATGCTAAAATTTAAAAACATCATACCTCAAATCATGGAATCAAAACATATCAAGAAATTTTGGAGTTTACAATCGCTGTTGCTGCCTCTACATTCTTGAAAATGACAGGACCTGTAGTTTTCAATCGTTTCTCCTTCCCTTGGATAATGGAATCGAGTCTGTTGTTTTCATTTGTCAACCTATCGACTTGGTCTCTTAAAGACTGGAGTCGTGAATGTAGCAAATGGAACATCAGTATAGTACCTGTCGATCCACGATCGACACTCATCACACTGTGATTGTAAGGACTGTGCATTAGCACTGATAACATTAAGGGTCGGAGAATCCTCCACGTGAAAGGTAGGCTTATCACAGAGTTGGATGCCAGGAAATTCTGGGTTATCCTTTAAACAAGGAGGCAGATTGCTAACATAGTCATAGGGTCGGTCAGGGTATAGCTCGAATGACATGGGGTCTTCTTCAGCCAAGAATTTTTCAATTTCTGAATCTGAGTCTTCACTCACTTCAATCGTGTTGATTGTGTCTTCACGGGGTTTCATTTTATTTCGAGCACATTGAGAAATTAAATGACCAACCCTCTTGTTCTTGAAATTGATATCAACACTGCCCTTTAGCTTCTTTCCTATTGGTTTTTTAACATTTTTAGTGCTATCCTTTGGATGTGAACCCAGTTGACTGTCCTGTTGAGTGAAATTAGGGTAGCTCAAGGGTTCGTTAGGGGAAGGATCGCATGCCTGGAGCGGTGGAGAAGAGGTTGTAGGGTTCACAAGGGTTTCAATAATGACTGGCTTATCTACCTGTCCCAACTCATTGTTTCCAAAACCATTTCGTGAAATGAATGCATCCCAACAATCGTTTTGTAATTGCAACTGGTGCATGAGGATAATTTTAATTAAACCATGAAGGAATAAAATCGAATCAGACCTCTGTTTCCTAAACCGTTTACCCATTTTGTACAGACTTTTGAGTAGGTAGTAAGGCATATTCAATGGAAAGCCAATAAAACTCATAAGGAGGCGTAGATGATATAGGAAAACCAATCCGAATCGACCCTCACAAGTGATGAATTGCTTCATTACAGCAAGTAAATCATTCCATCTAGGTTTCAAGAATGAAATCGACATACCTCGATCACAGCTGGCTATTTTTCGTGAGGTAAATAGTAACGTCCAAGGGACCTCCTCCACTTTCGCATTCTTGAGCCATTTCTGACTAACTGTTGGCAATCCCGTGGCTTGGCTTAAGAAATATTCTGTCACTTCTAACTGCACATCACCGATCTTTGCCCTACAACAATCAAAGTTTAAGGCAAACTCTTGGGCGACCTGAAGGTTAAAGCCCTGAAATTTTTCGATGAACAAACGCCAACCGTTCCTTTCCAGATCCTCCTTAGCGTTATCATATGAAAGCAGATTCTGGACACCATTTGGTTCGACCCTTACCACTGGAGCCATGTTGAATGGAAGGGAATTAACACAGAACTCACAGGTAGGGTTTGGTAAAAGGCCACAGAGCCATAGCCCCGAGCCTCATCAAAACAATGCTGTGACAATTCAAATGGTGGGCAGAGGTGTTAATCATAATGCGTGCGAGAAAAAATCGTGAATCCCGAGACCATACTCAGGAGTGATGGTATCCTGTACTACATATGCCACCTTGGCATTAGGTACATGCTAGGACAGAGTACTTTAACACATTGTGCACGCATCCAAATTTATTTGAAAAGGTAGGTGATTTACAAGAATTGAAAAGCCAAAGTTTCCATGAAAGAAATATGGTCAATCATCAAACCAAAATTAATAAAAAAATCAAAAACGAATTGATGGGGGTCTTTCATTCAAACAACCATAAGTTTCTTAGGCATTCTTAGAATCGAAACGATCATAAACAATGAGAGCAACATGTCCACAACAAGAAATCGCAATTCTATCATAAACGACATGTTTCCAATGACATTTTTGAAACAGAATGATAACGATAGTTGCGAGTTTTCATGCTTTCAGTGATGAAAACTAATGTATGAATAGAAGACAAGTAAAATACGACAATTTACCATTGTCGTTTAGAGAAACGCTTATGAAGAGTAGTAAAATTTCATAGACCTTGTGTAGGCAGCCTTATAAAAATGATAATTATATACTTGCTGCCAACAATGTTCACATGCTGGGAGAAGTAGTTATCTTTGCCAAAAGAACAAGTTCAGATTAGAATAATCAGAAAAAGCTTCGAGTCGAAAACAACCGAAAAGTTTTCTGAGCATCACAAATAATTATAATGCATTCCAATTTCAAACAACTGTTATTTTTAAAGAGACAAAAGCTGACGACAATCTTAACAGAAGAGAGTCACGATGTTAAAGTTAAAATCTTCAACACTGTTGATAGGGCCACTGCTGCCAGCAGGGGTCCATAGCCTCGACACGGATGTCAATTAGCCCACTCTGATATCTGTATCCTGCCAAGAAATTCCATATCAGAACGAAGGACATTTAAGGTCAAAACATAATCCATATCTGAGAATTTTCTTTTACCTGACATTGCTTCGCTGCCAGCAGGCTTGTTTAGTACCCCGACGAAGTTATCTTGGCATCATGCATGTATTTACACACTGCCAGCAGACCTGTTCAGTGTCCCGGCGGGTTCACAAGCACTTCCCACAGTTCTCTAAAGATTTATTTAGTTTTTAAAGATATTTAATAGAGCGGGGTGACGCTGAAAATTCTAGTTTTTAAACATATCTTAATATGTCACAGACCTCGAAAAAAAAAATTCTTAGCTATCCTTCATCAAGATCTAGAAATAGTTTATAAATAAAACCGACTTTCAAGAGCAGGGAGACATCTTTGAGTTGTTCTCTTAAAGAATAGGGACAACATAAAAAGAATTTTTATAGATGATCGTGAATACCTTCAGTTTCGGATTGAAATCAAGAAGACGCTTTTAAAACAACAAGTCATTTTTAGCAGGGCTGCAATTTCAGAGAAATACACATCTTAGAACAATTCCTCATCTTGGTTATTTTTCTATAGTGTTTTAGGTCACGAACTTCGAATGCATTTTGAGGCCCTAAACACTAATTTTTGGCCTTACATTGTATTAGGGATACCATGAAATTCGTATTCCTTGATCGAAGCTTCTCATTAATATCTATCCAATGGGCTATTATGTGCCAAAAATGGAGTTTGTGTGCAAAACTTGTGGCCCCGAGAATTTTATGTATCAACTAGACTCCTCATGACCTACATTCATTTTACCACTTCATTTCCTAGGGTTAGGGTTTTGGATCTTTAGGGGTTTCTTCTCTTAGGTTTACTAATTTATGTTAAAAGGTTGTTTAAGTCTCATGTAATGGGATTTTTTATGAATGGACATAGAGGATACCTCTCTCTTAAGCAATAAGCTACAACCATTCTAGCTAGTTTGTATTTCTTTGCATTTCACGGTGTTTTTTTTATTTCATTTATTAATAGAATTTGAATCTCAATGTATTACTATGCTCTCTGCAATATTTCTCTGTTTGTGTGTCCATTCATATTCCCACCTTTAATTTCATTTTGTATACAATCCAGATCAGTCCATTTAAATGCACACAAAATATTAGCATAAACACTCCCAAACAATCTATATGCCAACATCACATGGCAGTGTCATGTTATCTCAATTCTATGTTTTTTTTCTCGTTCTCTCTTTATCCTTGTCTTACATTACATCTCTAGTGGATTAAGTGTTTGAACACCTTCAATCTCCCTAATAATCAAGCGAGAGCCCCTCACTTTGCAAAGTTTGACTTTTGCAATACCCACATTATATATTTTGTTGTAATACCTCAACCAAATAACTATACTTAACCCACCAAGGCATTAATGCCATCTTAAACTCTTAATCAAGATAAAAATAAACTATTCATTAATATCTCAATCTTTTATTTCTTTGTACCTTCCACACAATACATAATCAAAAGTCTTCTATTTCTTTGTACCTTCCAACGTTGAAAAGACAGAAAAATTTCCATATAAAGAAGCTAATCAATAAATTTGTGAAAACCTTATCTAATTGTAAAACTTAGGCCTGGTTTGCAAGACATGTGGAGATATGGGGTCCTTCCATATCCTTTAAACTTTCTAAGTGTTTTTTTTGCAAAAATCAAACTATCCTAATTTTCACAATGATATGGACATGTATGGATCCTTACAAATATATGTATCTGCCTAGTGTTTGGTTTTGTGAATAAACTTTGTCTCAACTAACTTAAAAACATGAAAAAAACTAAAGATAAGATTAGCACATTTTGGGTGTTTTACTTACTATTTTAATTAGTTTTCTATGTTGTTTGTTACTTCATTTATTGATATAATTTGGTTCTCATTGTATTATTATGCTCTCTATAATGTTTATGTGTGTGTCTATTTATATTTCTTTCTTTTATTTTATTTTGTATATAATTTCATTGGTAAAATTTACGAAGGTATATATATCCTATCTACCCCTACCTAAACCCCTCTGGATTTGAACCTGTGACCTTTTAAGAGGAAACACGTGTTTTTAACCATTAGGCCCACTCAAGCTGTATACATATACATATCCTAATATCCTTTAGATTTAAACTTGTACACTCCTAGGAAGAAACACATGTTCTTAACAAAATGACTCGATTAAGAAACTCAATATCAATATCACATCAGAGATTATCTAATTTACATGTTCAAATAAAACTCGGACTGTTATGGACAAACCTCTCGAAATTTTGTTGTACAATCCTCAAGCGTCACAAAACATTATTGAAGATATTGAGATTGTACTGTTTTACCGACAACAGGTCCAGGTACTGTTGTACTGTTTTAACTACAACAGGTTGAATGCTTCTGGCGTCTCTAAACTAAACTACTCTCTACATTTAATCTGCGCCTTCATCATGTGCTTTAGAGCTGTTCACATAACAACTGCAGCGTCCTCAATTTTGTCACCGAGAACAGGTTGTTTCTTACCATCTAGCTCAATGGGCTCTGCACTTTCTTTCTTACCATCAAACTCAATGGCCTCTACACTTTCCTTCCTCTCAGTTTTCTCACTTTTAGCCCCTAATTCTACATCTTTGTCATCTTTAGCCTCTACACTTTCCTTCCTCTTCATCATCCTTGGCCGATACTAAGAGTTTAGAAATATTTTCGTCATGTCCATCCACATCTACACATTTCTTACTTTCACCATCGACCTCTAAACGGGCATCAGGATTTCCACCCTCTGTGAACTGGGCAGCGTGTCTTCTATTGGACAACTTTTGACGTTTCTTGGATAATATATTTCTTTCTTCTGTGAACTGGGCAGCGTGTCTTCTATTGGACAACTTTTGACGTTTCTTGGATAATATATTTCTTTCTTCCTTCAACTGCTGTTTTCTTTTTCCAAGAATACTTCTTCAATTCTCTATTGTCCATCTCTCTGCTGCCTCCTTCTATTTGGGATCCTTCCACTCCTAAATATCATTGGGTGCTTTTTTCCTAACATATGTTGTTTGTGAAGATTTTCAATGTTTCCACAGTCAACTTTACAAAGAGAACACCATCCCATCAGTTCTTCTGCCTGCTCCATCTGTGGCTTCTTTCCGTCTCCTAAAACTTTTTCCTTCAACTTTTCAAACATGGACTGATGCTTCTTGCCAAATACATGTTTCTTGTGAAGAACATCCTTTGTGTTACAGTCCACATCACAGAGCGAACACCACCCTGGTCGTACAGGCATCCTTGGAGGCTTAGAAATATCTTTGGTGCCTAGAATCTCCCTCTGTGCCCTTTTGCTGAACTTTGGCTGCAATCTACGATCTGAGTTCTTACTAAACTGAATGAGCATACAGAATGTAAATAATGAGAACAGTATTTCTTATCCTCTACTAAATATAAAATATCAACCTATATGCATTTTCCAACTCTAGAAATAGTGTAGACAGATTGTTCTAATGCCTAGTCTATCTGGTATTGCCCTCAATGGTCATGAAGGCTCACACAATGTGAAACATTGCTGAATCGGTAATCAAAAATTTTGGCACAATAAGCAATGAAAGAAAAAGAATGGATGCATTGCTGAATCAGTAAACAAAATTCTTGGCATAATGGATACCTCTTGTGGGCGTGACAGATGTTGCGGAGAAAGTCGTTGAACAAGTTCCCGCTGTTGATATTGATGAGCAAGGTCTCTTGGAGCCACAGTCATGGTGGGTTCTCTGTCTGTAATGGGTTGTCTGTAGGGGTCCCTGATCGATCCTCTGACTGTAGTCTCTCTGAGGTCATGGGTACGAATCGCGGAGGCGGGGAAAGAAACGTCATGCGTAGATGGTATTGCCATGCCTCCCCTGTGAATGGGAAGAGATTGAAGGGAAGCAAAGGTAGAAGAAGAAGACGACGATGATGAGAATGGGAAGCGAGGAAGAGCTGCAATGCGTTGCAGAGATTCCACTGTGAAATAAGTGTGGCCTGAAGATAACTTCGGTAAAGGAATCCTTGCACGAGCATGACTGTCTGTATAATCCATTTGGTCCACAGATTGCGCAGCTCAATTATAACGCAATAACCAGCGAAGAAAAAGTTACTCTCCTCCACAGATTTTTATCCTGGCGCTCTCTATCTCTGTGAGTCGGAAGTTGAGGTTTGTTTAAACGCTATGCATTTCTCTTAAATAGTGAACATGATCTAACGCTATGCGACTTCCAGGCGTTATAAAGTCGGTTGGATTAAAAAAAAATGGGTCGTCCCATCGCCTGATCAATTTTGAAGATGTCAACACGAATCTATTAATTATAAATTAATAGAAATAGTGGATGAAATTTATTTCAAACATAACGACTTATAATGAAGGGGAATGGATTAATTTTCCCTTATATGTTAAAGCACCAAACCCTAATTATCAAAATAAAAATTTAATCCAGTAATAGTAGGAATTGAAACAAAAGCATCCGAGTCATATTGAAGAACGAGTGAAAATCAAAGCAATAAAATATAAACAATTGTTTCATCTAGTGGAAACATATTCATACATACTTCAGTTAAATACATTAATAAATATTTATAATCAATTAATATGTTCATATTTATTAGTCTTAATTATTATTATCCTTATCAATTAATTATTAGTATCCATCATGAATAATTATTATGTGTACCTATTTATTAGTCTTAATTAATACCCATTGTCGATTGTAATTATTATGTATGGATGCTTATCAAAAACTACATAAATATTTATAATATAAAAAAATCTTCTATATCATTTATATTGTGAATAAATTTCCATAGGAAAAAAAAATAAAAAAAAATATAGTAAAAACATTATAAATATTTATAATGTGAAAAACTTTAATAAAAACATAAAAATTTATAATATGGAAAAATTATTATTTAAAAGAATATTAGTATACTAAAATAAAATAATATAAAAATTTATAATGTGAAAAACATTTTGTACGATACGAAAAAATGTAAAAAAAATTCAATATTTATTTTTATCAAAATCTATTGAAATCATTATTGTTAAAATCATTAGATCTCTTTTAGAATTTTGACACCCAAAATAATATGACATGAAAAACCTATATTCTACCTATCCCATTTATTTATACATTAAAGTTATTTAACTTAGTCAACCCAATGACTTGACTAAATACGTGGCTAACTTTTTATTTATTTTAATCAAATGAAATATATCTTAAACCCCATTTATTTATTCATTAAAGTTATTTAACTTAGTCAACCCAATGACTTGACTAAATACGTGGCTAACTTTTTATTTATTTTAATCAAATGAAATATATCTTAAATCCCATTTATTTATACATTAAAGTTATTTAACTTAGTCAGTCCAATGACTTGACTAAATACGTGGCTAACTTTTTATTTATTTTAATCAATTGAAATATATCATAAATAATTAAATTTTTAAATGTGGTTTACACCTATTGATAATGGGCATAATTAATGGGTTTTTAGTTCTTAATATGTTTTCTATGGACGAGATTAAATATGCCTAGAATATTCTTAATCGTCACAATAAATGAATGGCTCTGATTTCATCCATTAACTTCCGAGCTGTTATAAAGATATCCGTTTATATGTTTACTTTTTTACATTTACCTAATCGTGTTTAAAAATTACTGTATTCACTAACTTATTACCACGTCTACCTGATTAAAAAATATAAATGAATTTTCATGAGCCTGACTTTTTTACTGTGTTAATTAAGATTTTTTTAACTAAGGGAGAAGTTTAACAACCAGCCTTTCGACGGATTCAACCTATTCAACAAAGACGACTCCTAGGATTTGTGATTTCTTTGGTTGCTTTCATTTGCTTCTTGTTGGATTCAACCTATTCAACAAAGCCTCCTTCTAGGATTTCTGATTTCTTTGGTTGTTCTTGTTTTTTTTTTATTCAATCTCTTCACCAAAGCCTTTCAATTCTAAGATTTTCTTTTTAGGATTTCTTTCTTATTAAATTTTTTGATATATCAATATTTGTATCATTGAGTAGTCAAGTGTTTTATAGTTTAATATGGAGAGATGTTATGTTAAGTAATGATAAGTTAAAACAAATTTCAAGTATGTTTAATTTAAAAAAACAAAAAGTGATCTCAATTAAATAATAATAATAAAGTAGGTTCAATTTAAAAAACAATTAGGTGCACCATGTAAAAATGACATGAAATGAAATAATAAAAAAAAAATACACCTTAAGAAATTGGGTCCTTCTCGATGCTTGATAGATTAGGGTTTAAGATGGATCCGGGCTAATCTTATATATCCAATACCTACAAGATCTATGGTTTGATAGTTGTGATCTTATTCACAATGTCCAAAATTCTATTGATTATAAGTATTTTTGCAAACTTTGTTTCCATAATTTTCTCCTTTTATATCTAAGGTTTCTTAGGATAACTTACTATACTTCGTGTTGGACACACCGACCACATTGAGAGGGGGGGGTGGGGTGAATCAGTGTGAGGCTCTTTTTACAACTTCTTTGTTGACGGGCGAAATTGACCGTCTGTCAACTGGGAGAGTGGATCCGGTCCAGGGTTGTCTAATAACCCAAGCCATTTGGGATAACCCACCCTGACAGGTTTAGCGGCTCCGTTAGCCGATCTAAGTCCTAAGAAAACAAAAAGAAAACTACTCTAAATTAACTAATCTAACTAAAAAAAACTATTGAAACAAACTAAAACAAATCTAACTATTCTATATAAAATCTACTATTTAATACTATACTAACTCTAAGAAATTAAATATCTAACTACTAACAGAAATAAATCTTATTCACAAAATGTACAATATTTACAATTTATAGATTTGAATGAAAACCTAAAAAACTCATTTGTATTCTTCCCTAAGACAGAGAGAGATGTCGTTTTTTGATTTTTATAATTTTATGAAAAAGAAATAAAACTATCTAAACTAAACAACTAATATACTAACTCTAACTACAAATCTAAACTACACATATATCTAACTAAACTACTTAAATTATACTAACAAATTAACTACCAAATACATAACAAACTAACCTGAAGAAAAGCTCTAGGTTTGTCCTGTATGATGATTGTCTTAGTTGATCAGAGCGAGGAAACCCGCACCGAATTATCCACGAGCTTCTCGTAAACTAGAAGCTACTGTGCTCTTCAAATAAAATTACAGGACAAATAAAACATAAAAATTACAACAATCTTATGATTTATAAATCTTCACAGTTAGATAAATCTGTATGAAGAGATCTATACAAAATGATTCAATTAACAAAGAAGAGAAATCTGTGATTCATTCACTGAAACCAAGTACTTGTTGTACTTTTTAAAAATAATGAAAGAGATCAGATATGGATAGCATATTAATCAAATCATATCATCCTGCAATAGATTATGATAGCTAAAGTAGTCTATAATCAACTGCAAACTGATATCATAAAACTTGAAACAAAAGATTGATATATTGAAAGCGAAAGATGTTACAAGACATCAACTCTCGTCTCAGTTTGTATCATAAATCCATAGCCTGGTTCTCCCACAAGTGAGGATGATCCTTATTACAAAAAATAATAAGTATTTAAAGACCTTCCACAGGGTAAAACATCCCTGTGGAAGTTATCAAAACTGTTTACAGAAAATCTGGGAAAATATCCCAAGTTTAACTAAACTAACAACCTAAAATAAAAACTATATCACACAAATATCTCATAGACTGCCACATCATGCCCCATGTAATTCGAATGTACCTGAAAGAGGTCAAAAATGGACAAGTTAAGAGGATATTTTGCTGATGAAATTGATAAAAATCTAATCCTAAAGACTAGCTACAGAATCTTGCAATTCTGTAGCTAGTCTAAATCCAACACAGAATCATATTAAACCAATTAAAAAACTCATTTAATTAAATTCACACTATTAAACAAATATCGAATCACTCAAATCAAAATTGTTATACTAATTTAAGAGCAAACAATACTAAGATCAATCAAACGAATACAAAGATGTGTGTACTATGTTCCATATGTTATCACGAATTCGGGTATATTGGATAACCGACAGTAATGAAATCGATTCATAACCAATTGAAATCACAAATAGTTGCTCCAGCTATCCACAAGATCACTTCGAATCCAAACCAAATTAACAGGATCATTTTCTCAAATTGATTGCACTATATTAAACATAACAAACGATCCATGCTATTAGCGAATCAAATCAAAACTGATATGTAAATTATCACAAACGAAATCATAATGGAATCAATCGGTTGATAACATGGTTTGTAGGACTTGTTCAATCGTTTGTTATTGCTAATTGGAGCAAAAAAAATCGATTGACATTGAACGAAATCATTTCTTGAATTCATTTATTAATCGAATTTTCTCATACGAATTCGACAGAGATAACATATGTCGATCTGAGTTAACCAACTCGTTTTGAAAATTAAAATCAACAGAGAGGCATCAAGTTTATTTTCGATACGGATCCAACTCATAAACAATCATGCTAACTCAAGATATGCAACAATCCAATCAAAACAAGAGCGAATCGAACAGTTTGAGTTTGACATAGTCATTGTGAATCAAACAGTTCCATGATTTGGGTGCAGAGATCTTTTGCACAGGTCCGATATAATCCAAATCCAAACGAAAATGTTGACAAAACAGAATCGTTTTTCCAAATTAATAGACTACATCACATTTATCAAGCCAATTCAATCCTATGAAATCATTTCAACAATCAAATCACAAGAACGAAATCAGAGTTGTTGATATCCAATGACAGCAACATAATATTAAATCAAAACAGAACCATGTTCTAATTTTAGCGTAAAAACCTTCTGTTCAAGTTGGATACAAACAAAATCCAAGCGAAAGCAAACACCAATGATTCCGTTGACTCAAACCAACATACAAACGAATCAAACCCAGTGAAAACCAATCAATTGTTAAATTGGGCATGACCAAATTGTGTAACCAGATCATAATTTCATTTAATTTTAGCAAAACGAAAACAATGTATAGGATGAATCAACATAACCGTTTTTTATATGACTATAACAGAGTCAATTCGAACAATGGACAGAGCTATTTGAAAACCAAACTCAATTCATTATATTAATCCAAACAATTCAAAAAACGAAATTGATATCAAAATTCATACCTGGATGATGAGCAGACAACTTGGTCATAATAGTTTGGAATTGACGAAGGCTGTAGTCCATTAGACATTCCTAAATACGATGGAACCAATGGTTTTCTTCTTCTTGTCATTTGCTTAAAGCTTGTCCCTTTGGCTTGTCAACATTGTAACTTGGCTTTCCAACAATTTGATCTTCGACTGTAAAAAGGGAACGTCAGTATAGTAGCGTTCCAGCCACACATTACATTGGTCGCATGACGACTGCCTGGGCTTCGAAATTGCAGGTGAGGGTTTGGTTAAATCATCGAGGGTTTCATTAGGAAGCTTGATCCCGGGGTAGCTAGGATTGTTCTTTAAGCACGGGGGCAAATTAGAAACGAAATCATAGGGTGGCTCGGAGCACAGACCTTGGGAGTAAGGGTACTCACTAGCTAGGAAGCGTTCGACATCAGAGTCTGAGTCTTCACTGAGGAATATGGGCTTCTGCTCAGCATTTGGCTTAGGTTTATTTCGGGCCAGTCTCGATATAAGTCAAGCATTCTTTTTACCTTTACCATCGACAGTAGGGTTACCTTTAACCTTTTTACTCACAGGATTTTTTATAGCCTCAACCTTGTCTGCTAAGACGTCAGGTAGGTCGATATTAGGGTCGACCGAGGGTTTGGGAGAGGGAAATAGGACATGGAAAGGCACGGATGGCCCGACCTTAGTTTCATTAACCACAGGCTTGTCAATTTGGACAGGCTTTGCATCAGCAAAACCATTTCGAGAGATAAAAGCTTGCCAACTATCACCGTGCAGATTTAAGTGGTGAACAACGATGAGTCTGATTAGGTCGTGGTGGAACAAGCTACTGTTGACCTTCTCTCGCTTAAACCTCTTAGCCATTTTATAAAGACTATGCTGGAAATAAAATGGCATATTCAATGGATAGCCCATGAAATTCATTAACAGTCGAAGGTGATAAAGAAAAACCAGTCTATACCGACCCTCACAGGTCACAAATTGTTTAACCACCATCAAAAGATCATGCCACCTTGGTTTAAGCATGGAAATGGGCATACCTCTGTCACAGGATGTCACCTTCCACGAGAGGAACAATAACGACCATGGAACCTTCTCAACTTTAGAGTTTTTAAACCATCATTGGCCCGTGGATGCTAATCCTGTGGCAGAGCTGATGAACTCTTCACTGATTTCAAGCTGAATGTCATCTATCTTGGCCCTACACCCATCAAAATTCAGGGCGAACTGTTGTGCAACAAATAGATTAAAACCCTCAAACCTCTATACAAACGTGAGCCAACCACTATCCTCTAAGTCTTTCCGAGAATTATCGAACAATAGCAGGGCTTGACTACCGTTCGGCTCAATTCGCACCACCGATGCCATGGAGAAGAGAAGACGGTAAATGATGTGAACGAGTCAGGGTTTGAATGCAGCACACACAGGAGCAGAACGCTCGAAGGCTTACCTGATTCTAACAAAGGTGAAACAGGGATAGGGGTAAGCATTAATGACATTGTGTGAAGGTGGTGGAGCTATTTTCTATCCATGCAGAATAGTCATTACCATGGTACAACCACCGGTACTTTCAACTATTCAATTCACAACGCAAATGTGTTACAACTATGTCATTTCAATCAATCAATCGAAACCTTTGGTAAGTGGATAAACCATTCGCGCAATCAAAAGTTATGCCATAGTTTTAAAACCAAACACACAAATCGAAACCAATACCAAGGGTTTGACTATGCGACATGCGGTGTATAGAACGATTCATACCAAGAGTTTAACCAACGTGCCAAAGTGTTTTTATGTATACCAATGTGCCAAGTGGATTGATCAAATAACATGTAAATCCAATCCCCAATGTATTACAAACTCAATAAAACAAAATTACACAATCAATCGAAGAATGTCAAATGAGTACAGATCAAAAGGTCTTGCCAACTGTATACTGATAAGTAAAAAGTAAACGCAATGGGCATATCAACAAGAATGATAATGACAATTCAATAATGCTTTTAATGCGACTTCAAAAGACCAAGTTTTCACGCTTACAGTCATGAAAACAAAAGCGAAGGTAAGTGTGCAAATAGCGCAAAAATAAAAGTGTCGTTTATTTGAGAATTGCGACGAAAAATTAAGGTTTACAAAACATTGGTGTAGGCAGCTTATAAGGACAGTAGAAAAATGTGAATTGGCTGCCAACATTCTTACAAAACTTTAGTTAGCCATCACTATTCACAACATCATTACTCATTACTTATATTCACACTTAGTTGCTTGCATGTAAACATATCTCAATGGCATATATTAACAATAAAGAACTATTCACCATCGCAATAAAGAACACAATGAACATCATATATATGTATAAGTTTCTTTGTTATTATAGACTACAATCCTTGGGGTTTAGCAACACCAACTCTCAATGTAAGACCCAACCTGCATATCTCAGCACCAACTGAGAAGAGGAATCCAATCCTCAAGTATAAGACTCAGCTTGTAGATAGAAAGAAATATGTCAAACTGTATCAACAGTCTATACCAAGACAAGTGCATCAACTTTGCACAACACAACCTGTCACAACAAACTGTCACCTCAACTTGTCTCATCAATCTCATCATCCAAATCTGATCTACTCACAAAGATCAATCATCAAGTCAACTCTCAACCATATGAAAAATACTACCAAGTTAACCAACAAGATCCATCTAACAATACACCATACTCTCCATAAACCAAATACCATAAACCCTTACACAAGACCATGTGTCAAAACCATACCTTTAATCATGTAGCAATCATCAAGACCTATACCATATCATGCAACAAGTGGAACAATTCCAATATGCAAATATGATGTGGTTACCAAACTGCCAACTTTTTGTAGCTGCCAAATCTGTTGTCGCGGTTTTGTTGCTGTGGTTTTGCTGTCGTGATTCTTCTACCACGATTTTTCTGCTGTGCTTTTTTTCCGCACTTTTTCTGTCACACTCTTTCTATTGCACTTTTCTGCGATGATTTTTCTGCTGCGAATTTGATCTATCAATAATACCTGCCCAAATAACCTTTCACAAATGGATATTCAATATGCTCAAATATCATACTCATAAGAGACCTTTGCTCTCTTATTTATACTTCTCCAAGTAGCTTCCTCTAGGGGTTTATCTTCTAACCAACTTACACAACTTCCTTATTTTTGGGGCTAACCCACTTCTAACCACTTTGTCCACTTACAACCACTTTATCCACAAATAGTAAAATCTCCACTTCTAGTTGCAAATAATTTTTTTTAATTATTTTCTTGGTGCAACCACTTAACCCATGACTAACCACTTTGATTGGTCAACTTCTTCTAGGATCTTCTAGAATAATTTGAATTATTTGACCTTCTTGAATTCTTTGACCTTCTAGGGGCTTCTAGATAACTCATGAGGGTTCTCCAACTTCACATGGACATAACTCTCTAACCATGAGGAGTTCTGTGACATTCCACATATCACCGAAAACGACATGACATATACTATCCATATGGAATAGTTTGTCCTGAAAATTCATTGATATTCATTACATTATTCCTCAATAAAACTTGGGTTCCCAAACCACAATATTGGGATTCTCTAACCATTTGGACTTCACAAAGCGTCTTCCCGTGAGGGCCTTCACCATAAGGGGACCACTTCAAGAACTTTATCCAAGAGCGTCTTCCCATGAGGGATTTCACCATAAGGGGACCACTTTGGAGTTTATCCATTTGGTTCTTCCTATCAACCATGACATGACATCAATGATACAACTCCCTTTAATATCAACACATCATTATGACATCACTTGACATCAATGCTTTGACAACAATTACATCAATGACCATATAACCAATAATGAATATATCAATGATACAAACACATTACTATGAAAAAACTTGACATCAACCCTTTGATATCAATCATTTGACATCAATGACAACATAGTACAACAATCTCCCCCTTTGGCATTGATGGCAACACTAACATTGATGTCAACACCAATCATTAATGGAAACACTTGGACATGGAAATGCTCATGCTCCCTCTATGATCATCGATCCTCATAAATGTTCATCTCGCCACATCAATGTGACTATCTCTCCCCCTTTGACATTAATGGAAAAGGGTAGTTCTCTCCTTGGGGCTGCTCCCCCTTCCTGAACTCTCCTTGTGACTGATCTCCCTGACTAAACTATCCCTAAGGCTTCTCCCCCTGGCTGCACTATCTTGTGGGATGCTCTTCATGCATATGTTGAATCTCTCCACCTGGAATCATACCTTTATAACCAATCATGGGAAAAATAATAACTCCCCCTATGGGTATGTCTCCCCCTATCTTCTCTGCAAGATGAACAATATGATACCATTGCAATTTGCTTCTACTGCAAATGCTACTGCTCAACTGGAACATAGATCAACTACTCAAGAATGATCTTCTCTTCCTATGATAATCCTTGTACCTATCTATGCATCAAACTCATTCCATACCATAAACCATGAAGAAAAATATATGTCAACAATGAATAGAGAATCAACCATGTACATCATGTGCCATACTATGTTCCAACCATGAACAACGCCCATGTACGTCAACCATGTACATCAATACCATACAATATACCATAAGATATCATCAATGGAGTGTATCAACCATATGCCAAGAACATGTGTCAAATGTGTACCAACCATATGCCCCTACCAACATGCCAACCGTGTGCCTCAAACAAGTGTCATATCACTCATGATATGCCTCTACCATAAACCAAGTGCCACAACCATGTATCTCAATGATCAATACATCAACCAAGCATCTCAACTATATCATCCCATACATCATGTACCAAAGCAAGTGCATCAACCAATATACCAAGTATGTACCAATCATGCATAAAATATAGATCAAGCTATGACTCAACAATGATGTACAACATAACCACCTCATCAACTCATCAACTACATGTCCCAATATGTAGATCAGCCACATGCAAAATGCATTTGCCAAGACATCCAACAAATATGCCTCTAACAATAAATCATAAGATATATCAATGGAGCTCACATATGTACCAGTCATGTACCATGACATATCTACCTCAAAAACCATACACTACAACAAGTACTAAGCAGCCAATAGTACCTCTAAACATGTACTAAGAGTGCCCTCAATAGATCAATGATATATATCTAGCTAGCATCACATCATCATGATATATCGCATATACAAGGTGCCATAACATCACATCAAAACATGTTGCAACTCATATGTACACTCATGTTCTTGAGGATTTTCCCACAGGTACGCGACCTGTTCTACAGACAACTTGTGTATGTATGTGACCTTTCTATAGGTCACCTTCCTTCATTCATGTCTGGTTGTTCAGTCTTCTTCATCCACTTTTGAGAGTGTTTTGATTTCTTTGTACTTGTACTCTGAGCTTCCATCCTTTCAGCATTGTCTTCCTTCCAAGTTACATGTGCTCTTCTTTACATGCTATATGAAGCACTCCTCATTGATTGTCTCCTTGAATTCCAGCAATCCTGATATTTGTGGCCAAACCCACTGCAGTTGTAACATCTCATGGTGTGACAATGAGTAGCAATGTATCCCACTCGATTACATCTCCAACATATTAGGGTGTTATGGAACCTTCCAAAATCTCTCCTTGCATAATGCCTGCAATCCAAAGCTTTGTGACCATATTCATCACATGAGAAGCAGTGACCATGAAAAAATTCCATACCTTTGCTTTGGTGTCCACCTTGAAGGTGTCTCTCTTCTGAATTTTGTTTGAGGTGTAAATATGGCTTCTTGATGTCTTCCTTGCTTTGTTCTTTTGAAAGTTTCCTTGCTTTGTGTAGATGTTTGACTTGTAGCATTGCTTCCACCTTTTGAGATTGAAGGACTTACCTCATGCTTCTTAGAAGTGCTAGCTTCAAGGTGAGCAACTCCCTTGTTGTATCCAAGACCTAATTTATCATGTGGAGATCTTTGGCTATCTAGGATCTCATCCAATATTGTTGAGTTTTCCATGAAATTGATGTGAGTGTTTTACTTCTCTACTTTATTTCTAAGATCAACAACTTCAACTTCGAACTTATGAAATGACTCTTCCTTTTCATTTATTTGATTTTTCAATAGTTCCTCTATCCTTTGGATTCTTCCATTTGGGTCATTAGATTGACATTAACTTCTATACTTTTGCTAATCCCATCATCTACCTTTTATTTTCTTCGTCTTGATTAATTATTTCATTCTTTAGTCTTTTGAGCTCTTCTTCCTTTTCTTCTAATTGAGTCTTTTTACTTTCTTCTTTTTCTTTGAGCATTTGTTTTAGTTCCATGATATGCGTTGGGTACTTTCTAGGACTTCATTAATGCATTTTTCAATATACTCAAAAGCAATTGAATAATGTCCTATTTCCATGCTAGCATTTCCTAATTCAAATAAAACTTTTTCTTTAAACTTCAACAACTCTTCTTCTTCATATACACAAATTTCTACTATATCTTCTTCTTCATTTGTAAGAGAACATTCAACTTCACTAGGATTATTATAATCAAAAGATTTTGGAGAGTCTTTACCTTTATTTTCCTTGATGGATTTGTCTTCTTTGTATCGATATACCTTCTCTAGCTTCAGCCATAGATCCTTGGCAGAAGTACATTGTCCCATACTTTCTTCGAAAAAACTTGAGAGTCCATTGAAAATGGTCTTGAGAGATAATGCATCAATCTTCTTTTCTTCCTTTTGAGCTGCAAAATTTGACTTATTCTTCAAGGGAACTGATACACCAATATTTTCTTTCCAAACACCTACTCCTTTTTCTTTCAATTACCCTTTCATTTCTATTCTCCATGTTGAATACTCTGTCTCATCAAAGATTGGAACTTCATCATCCATTTGTGTGTCCATGGATCTCCTCCAAGATTGTTAATGCTTATAGTGAAAGCCTTCTCTGATACCAATTGTTGGACACACCGACCACACTAAGAGGGGGGGATGAATCAGTGTGAGGCTCTTTTTACAACTTCTTACAAAACTTTATTTAGCCATCACCATTCACAACATCGTTACTCATTACTTCTATTCACACTTGGTTGTTTGCATGTAAACATATCTCAATGACATATATTAATAATAAAGAACTATTGACCATCACTATAAAGAACAAAATGAACATTGGATATATGTATAAGTTTCTTTTGTATTATGGAATACAATCCTTGGGGTTTATCTACACCAACTGAAATGAGAAACAACTCAAAGAGAGAACCAACTCTCAATGCAAGACCCAGCCTACAGATCTCAATTCCAACTGAGAAGAGGAATCCAATCCTCAAGTACAAGACCCAGCTTGTAGACAGAAAGCAATATGTCAAATTGTACCAACAGTCGATACCAATACAAGTGCATCAACTATGCACAACACAACCTATCACAACAAATTGTCATCTCAACCTATCTCATCAATCTCATCATCCAAATCTAATCTACTCACAAAGATCAATCATCAAGTCAACTCTCAACCATATGCACAATATCACAAAGTTAACCAACAAGATACCTCTACCAATACACCATACTCTCCATAAACCAAATACCATGAACCCTTACACAAGACCATGTGCCAAAACCATACCTTTAATCCTGTAGCAATCATCAAGACCTATACCATATCGTGTAACAATTGGAACAATTCCAATAAGGAAATCTGATGTGGTTACCAAACTGCCAACTTTCTGCAACTGCCAAATCTGTTGTCGTGGTTTTATTGTTGTGATTATATTGTCATGGTTTTGATGCCGCGGTTTTTTTTCAGCGATTCTTTTGCCACGATTTTTTTGCCACACTTTTTCTGCCTCGATTTTGCTACTGCACTTTTTCTGTTGTAATTTTTCTACCGCACTTTTTCTTCCGCAATCTTTCTGCCACACTCTTTCTGCAACGATTTTTCTGCAGCGAATCTTCTCTATCAATAATACCTACCCAAGTAAATTTTCACAAATGGATATTCAATAGGCTCAAAGATCATACTCATAAGAGACCCTTGCTCTCTTATTTATACTTATCTAAGTATCTTTCTCTAGGGGTTTATCTTCTAACCAACTTACCCAAATTCCTTCTTTTTGGGGCTAACCCACTTCTAACCACTTTGTCCACTTACAACCACTTTATCCACAAATAGTAAAATCTCCACTTCTAGTTGCAACTAATTATTTTTAATTGTTTTCTTGTTGCGACCACTTAACCCATGACTAACCACTTTGATTGGTCAACTTATTCTAGGAGATTCTAGAATAGTTTGACTTCTTTGACCTTCTAGGGGATTCTATATAACTCATGAGGGTTTTCCAACTTCACATGGCCATAACTCTCTAACCATAAGGAGTTATGTGACGTTCCACATATCACCGGAAACAACATGGCATATATTATCCATATGGAATAGTTTCTCCTGAAAATTTATTGATCTTCATTACATTATTCCTCAATAAAACTTGGGTTCCCTAACCACATTGTTGGGATACTCTAACCATTTGGAATTCAAAAATCATCTTCCCGTGAAGGCTTTCACCATAAGGGGACCACTTTGGAGTTTATCCATTTGGTTCTTCCTATCAACCATGACATGACCTCAATGATACAACACCCTTTAATATCACCACATCATTATGACACCACTTGACATCAACCCTTTGACAACAATTACATCAATGACCATATAACCAATAATCAATATATCAATGATACAAACACATTAATATGAAAATACTTGACATCAAGCCTTTCATATTAATCCTTTGACATGAATGACAACATAGTACAACACTTGGAATATAGGTTTTTCAAGTTTCCATTCAATGTATACATTATTATATGGATTGCATTCATGGTGTTGGTTGTGGAGCCTGATTATCTTCTTGATTCAGATGTCTTTGTTTTCAGTTGTGTTTATACTCCA
>SNQJ01S0024357.1:97250-122788 GCA_010110895.2 Picea sitchensis
GCACATGCCTTTTTGAGTTTAAATAAAAAGGAGAAAGAGGGAAATCTAAAATAATTAGGAAACTAGAAAAAAGCAGGAAACATAAAAAGAAAGAGGAAACACAAGGAAAAAGAAAATAGTCTAACTTAGTAAGGTATCTAGCATTTAAGAACTTTCTAATTTAAACTCAACTAGTAAATTAATAAGGGGGAAAGTCATTAAAACTTGTAAGGGGATATGGGGACACCTAGGAGCGATTCTAGGAGTGCCTTTAGATGAGTGAGGGAAATAGGGGTAATTAATTAATTAATGAAATTAGTTTATGGAGGAATGAAGGGGATGGGTGACACTTGTACGGGGAGAATTTTTATGAATTAAATTAGTAAACATTAAATTAAATGGGATTTTGGGAAGGTAAGGGACCTCGAAACTCTATATAATGGAGGGAGGATAAGGATGATGGATCTCTTCTATTATGCGTAATGTTACGCTACAAAAATTTATACTTGATTGACTTAGCTTGTGGGAGTTGAGATACCCAACTCAGTGAGGAGTGGTAGCTCGGCCTTGTGAGGCGAGATGGGAGCTAGTTGATTCTCTAGATAGTGTGTGTGTCCCCTTTTCGGCTCGGGGGACTAAGGGGGATGAAGAGTACCCCTAGCGTTGGCTGGGAGGTATCGGTGAAGTCTCATCAGTCAGAAGTGGGAGTTGCATGGAGCACGTGGGACATCAATTCAGAGTAGGTGATTGGGCAATGATACGTTTCCTTTATTTCTACATGGTAGATTGTTAGTATGATTTATGCTTTCAATTTTGTATGCTTAATCAGGTAAAAAGTACAATAGTCTTAGCATTATAGTTGATGACTGGAAATTTCCCATAGCCTTAACTTGATGTTGATTGATTTCCCATGGCCCTTGATCCTTGCATGTCTTGACCATCCTGTGGTTTATTGATTGTGATGATTATGGTTTATTTTTTTCGTCATCCCTAGCTCATCATTCCATGCCTGAGAATTCGGCCAGGAGCCTGATCTACGATCGTCGCTTCGGTGTTAATAGACCTATGGATCTCAACACCTTTCTTTTATGTGCGTGGATGATGAGCGAAGGATGTTCTTGTCAGTGGTCTACCTCTGTGTTTTCCTTGCGCCATCTAGTAAAAGTACCTTTGTACATGGATTTCTTTACGTCCTTGTTGATTTATCTCTGTTCTTGTTTTGTTCTCCAAGCCTTAAGGGCTTAACCCTGGGATTTTCCTTGCACTTGGGCTGATAGAATATCTACGATCATTTCAATGAATTTTCCCAGTGGATCCTTGTGTTTCTATTACTGAGGTATGCATTTTATTTAAATGTTTAATACTCTGTGATTTACTTTTCGCTTTTTTGGGTGGTTTTTTTACTCTGCGATTTCACTGCGATTGCACTTGGCATTGATACCCTGCCTCACCATGTTACCCAATGAGTTACACCTCAACGATTATTACCCCTCTGTGTCTGCGATTTTACTTTATGTATGGTTCAAGTTTGAACATTTCGGCACTGGTTAAGTTTACTTTTCTTTTTCTGGGACTCCAGCTTTATTACTTCCCGAATTATTTTTACCTCTGTGTTTTGTACCCATGAAAGTGATGTGATACCTTACATCTGTGACTTGTAACCATCGTTGTTGCAATACCTTACATGAGTGAATTAATCTCAACAAATTAAATTTTTGGGATGGTATAGACTCAGCCATTAACTCAATGAATTACTTGGGAAGTCACGAACTCAACGAGTTTAGTGAATGAGATAAACTCAACAATTTTAAATGTGTCATTAAAATCAATGAAAAAAAACTCAGAGAAATTTTGAATGTTTTAATCTCAGCGAATTGAATGTTTTCCCTCAGCGATTTAGCAATCGTTTTTACTTATTTTCTTGACAGCATATGTGGCAACAACACCGTTCTAGACAGCTTTTTAAGTCTGGTGAAGACATCATTACTACGTAGTGTTTACACCTTGAGTTTGCAATCGCCAATTATAATAGCCTAGCGTTTTTCCCTTAAAAAGAAACTCCAATTACTGCTTGGCTCTTTCCATGCTGATGACTGCAATTCATGGTAATTCGTGGGTAAGTGTACCTGGCGATTTTGCATGGGGTTACATCTGCATTTTCCCATTTATTACCTGGCGTTAGCTTTTGTTAGGATTGTGTTTACAATTGACCAGACTGCTAATCGTTGTGTTTTATTTCTTTGAGTATCACCATTCGGAGTCCTGTCGACCGGATGCTTGGGTGTGGGTGTAGTCTTGTGTCAGCTATTTCGGTCTCCTAGTGTGTAGGTTGGTCTTGAGTCTTGATCCACTTAGATTATGTTTTCGCTAGGGTTATTGTCGCATCTCTCATCGAGGAACAACATGGTTCCTGATGAGGGGATCATGGCACACCCTATTGGTTAGCGACAAATGATAACTTGGTTGGAGTCGGTGCCTTCCGTGTGAGTGTGGTTGAGCATCGTGTGTTGGCTTGGGCACATGGGTTGAATGCATTCATGCATTGGTTCATGCGCCTTGAGGTTCTAATCTTGTTCGTCAAGGTCAATGTGTTGGGAGGGGGATGGTGTCTCTTAGCTTGTAAGCATGTCTTGTTTGTGTCGGGCGGGTAGTTGTTCCTCCTGGATTTTCTACGCATGTTCTCCTAGTTTCCCTTGTGCATGTGTGTGGTGTCATAGTAGCCTATTTCCTATACTGCGTGCTTGCATTCGCGTCAGTGGTGTGGTTAAATTGTTGTCATCGTCGCCTTCTTACCTTAAAACAAAAAAAAATTGCACTTCCACTTCGCTTGTAGTTGTAACGATGGGAGCGTTACATTTGGTATCAGAGCGGGGTTCAACCCACGACCTGGGATCACTAAGGCTTCCGTTGATATGATATTTTATTATAATTTTCTAATTAAGTTGACTTGTATTCGTGAAGGTAATCATGGTTAGAGGATGCCGCGGAGGTAGATGACGGGGTGCTAGGGGAGGAGGCATGACGCCTCCAGTAGCATCCACGCCTTAGGGCTCTAACCCCCAGGGAGACGAACGGGTTGTCGGGAAGGAGAAGATAGAGGTGGGTGATGTGGCTGGTATGATGAGGTATTTTCAGCGGATGTCTAAGGCATTGATCAGCCGTTTGGACAGAGATGAGGCCAAGGTGTAGGCACCCCCTGAGGTTCCACCGTGCACTTCGATCGGTACTGGTAGCATTCACCGCGAACTCGAGAAGGTAAAATTTCCCGAGTTCTTTGGTGCCCCAGATGGTGCATCCGCCGAGGCATGGTTGGAGAATATTGAAATGTGCTTTTCAGTTCATGGCTATACCTCCAACATGAAGGTCTTCATGGCAGTCTTTCAACTAAAGGGGAGCGCTCTTCTATGGTGGAAGACACTCCTGCCACAACTGAACATGGTCGTCAAAGACGTGTTATGGGAACTATTCGAGGAACGGTTCCGAGAGAGGTACCTATCAGAGGAATTCATTGAGCATCAGCTCAACAAGTTCAATGCCTTATGATAGGACAACCGTACGGTGCCCGAGTACGAGGCCCATTTTATGGAGTTGCTCTGGTATGCTCTGCATCTTAACACTGAGAAACTTAAGATCAATAGGTTTGTGTTCGGAATTAATGGAAGCATACGTGCAAAGGTTAGGATTTTGATGCCTCAAACCTTGCATGATGTCGTCCAGAAGGCCCTCATAGAAGAGGAGGAGCTTATCAGCGAGTGTCAGAGAAGGACTCCAGTGAGACCAGTAGGGCAGGTGTCATCTGGCATGCAACAACATCAGACACCAACCAGACATACGCCAGGATATCGTGGCTTCCAGAGGGGATCCACTTTCACTACACCTTGGCGATCGATGCCTCAACAGTGGACACCTTATTGGAGACCACAACATTGGCAATAGAGTCAACCGCAGTAGCAGTAGTCTAGGCCTATTCAACAGAACAGACTAGGATTCCAGACCAGTGGGCCGTCATCTTCCACTTCGGGTACCAGGAGTACTGGACTGAAGAAGGGGTATTGGACGTGTGGGGAGTCACACTACTAGCACGACTACCCAACGGAGAGGACTAGATCATCTAGATCAGTCCAACCCACTACCGTGGGAGATTTGGGCAAGGCCCATCGGATTCATGCAACGGTGAATAACTGCTAGGAAGAGCACTAGTCGACTATGCTCGAGATGTTAGGTATCGTCGTTGACCAAACCCTTAGTATTTTGATAGATCTTGGTGCTACCGAGAGTTTCATTTCTGGTGCAATGCTAAAAAGGATTAAGGTAAAGGCAATCAAACATGATGATTTTAGCTTTGTAGAGATGGCTTCTGGAGCCAAACAGAAGGTTGGAGGAAAGTTTATGGGATGTACCCTCAACCTGGGATATTTTTTTCACCAGGGCCAACCTGTACGTCATGATCTTAGGATCTTATGATGTCGTGATTGGTATGGACTGGTTGGAATCGCATGAGGCGATACTCAACTATAAGACTAAATGGTTGATCTTGGTCGATGACGAGGGATAAAGACGTATGATTGTAGGTTGTAACCAAGGATTTTCCCTGAGGTTCATCTATTCCTTGTAGCTATGGAAGAGCATGCGTAAGGGATGTAAGATTTATGCAATCCTTGCGTTAAACGAAAGGGGAGTAGTGGAAGGTCTAGAACACCTTTGGTGGTGAGAGAGTTTGCAGATGTCTTTCCAGAGGAGTTACCTGGGATGTTGTGGGAGAGGGAGTTGGAGTTTAATATAGACCTAAAATCGAGGACTGAACTAATAGCGAGAATGCCTTATCGGATGTCAAACCCAGAGTTACAGGAGTTGAGAATGCAATTGAAAGAATTGTTGGACCTGGGACTGATACATCCAAGTGTGTCACCATGGGGTGCATCTGTTATTTTCATATGAAATAAGGATGGGTTGTGGAGGCTCTACATTGACTATCGTCAATTGAACAATGCTACGATCAAGAATTAGCATCCATTGCCGAGGATAGATGATCTGTTTGATCATATGAAGGGTGCGACTATGTTCTCAAAGATCGATTTGCGATCAGGGTATCACTAGTTACAGATCAAAAAGGATGATGTCCCTAAGACCACCTTTAAGATGAGGTTTGGACACTACAAGTTTATTTTTTTACCGTTTGGACTAACAAATGCCCTAGGGGTATTTATGAGTTTGATGAATGGGGTGTTCCGTGAGTACTTGGACAAGTTCATTCAACTATTCATTGATGATATTTTGATTTACTCTCAGACAACGGAGTAGCATGACGAGCACTTGCCCTTGGTACTACAGTGTCTGCGAGAGAACAAATTGTATGGGAAGTTGTCCAAATTCTCATTTTATCAATCAAAGATTCACTACTTAGGGCATGTCATCTCCGGTGAAGGTATCATCGTGGATCCAGCGAATTTCGAGGCTATTATGGAATGGCCTGCACCGACGAATGTCCCAGAAGTATGTAGCTTCATGGGTCTAGCAGGATACTATTGACAGTTTGTCAAGGGATTTTCGAAGATAGAAAATCTGATCACAGAATTGCAGAAGAAGAACAAGAAGTTTGTTTGGACCGAGAAATGCGCAGTAGCATTTTGGAGGCTCAAGGAGTTGTTGACAACAACACTGATACTAAACATCCCTGATGTGGAAATGGACTTATTGTTATGCATTGATGCATCCAAGGAAGGCTTAGGTGGATTCTTGATGCAAGACAACCGAGTGATCGCTAACATCTCGAGGAAACTGAGAAGGCATGAGGAGAACTACGCGACGCATGATTTGGATTTGTTAGCCATCGTATATTCCTTTAAGGTTTGGAGACACTACCTATTTGGACAAAAATTTGAACTAAAGACAGAACACTGTGGACTACAACACATCTTTACGCAAAGTGACCTGAACGCGCGATAATGGCATTGGTCAGAATTTCTTAGCGAGTACAACTTCGAGATTACTTACATAAAAGGAATAGTGAATCGAGTGGCAGATGAATTAAGTCGGAGACCACGCATATTTTCGGTGCTGCCTCTTCAAATGAATCTACATGAAAAGATTCTAACTTTATAGTGCGACGATGACTGGTACAAAGAGGTCGAGGGTTTTATCGAAAAAAACACAATGATGGTACCAAGATTTGAAGGATTTACATTTGATGACGACGGATTATTAAGGCTTAAAAATTGGATTTACATAGCACCGAATGACGAGTTGAGGAGCTTCATCCTAAGCGAGGCTCATAGAGAAGTATACATGGCTCACCCGGGAGTCATGAAGATGAGGGCAGACCTTAAACCCTTATTCTTCTAGAAGGGAATGAAGGCATACATAGTCAACTATGTGTCCAAATGTCTAGAATGTCAGTAGGTAAAGGTTGAACATAGACACCCAGCAGGATTACTATAGCCACACGCTATTCCGGAATCGAAATGGGATGTTATTTCGATGGATTTTATTGTTGGATTGTCACTGATGGTAAGAAGACACGACTCAATTTTCGTAGTAGTAGACACTCTAATGAAGAGTGCTCACTTTATTTCTATGCATACGACGTATTAGGCACCTGTCATAGCTAGAGTTTTCATCAGTGAGATTGTGAGGTTGCATGGTGTGCCTAAGAGGATTATATCCGATCAAGGATCAGTGTTTATTGGATGATTTTGGACAATTTTCCAAGAGGCCTTGGGAACCCAACTTAACTTCAGTACTACGTATCACTCGGAGACCGATGGATAGATTGAATGAACAAACCAGACCTTGGAGGACATGTTTCACATGTACGTGATGGACCAACAAAAGAGTTGGGAAGAATTCTTGCCACTGGTGGAATTCACTTATAACAACAGTTACCAAAGCACCATTAAGATGGTGCCTTTCGAGTTTCTTTACGGGCGACCGTGTCAGACGCCTTTGAGTTGGGATCAGCTTGAGGATAGGGTCCTAGTGGGACAAGAAGCAATCCAAGAAATGGAAGAGAAAATGAAAACAATAAGACAAAGGATGAAGGAAGCACAGGATTGGCAGAAGAGTTATGTCGACGTGCACCGTGTCGACCGTAGTTACAAGGTTGGTGATCGAGTCTTCTTGCGGGTTAAACCGCATAAGAGTTCGATCAAGTTTGGAAAGGGAGATAAACTATGTCCTAGGTTCATGGGACCTTTCGAGATCATGGAAATAAAGGGGCCTGTGGCCTATCGACTAGCCTTGCATGATTCCTTGAGGCGTATGCACGATGTTTTTTTCACATATCTGTTTTGAGACATTATATTAGTGATCCTACACATGTTATTGACATGAGTTCCTTACAGGTATCAGACAAGGGGGTACTCACGGCTGAGTCAATACACATCTTGGATAATCACATTCAACAAATACGACATTGAAAATTAGAGCAGGTCAAGGTCCAGTGGGACATCTATAGTCCACACTCGGCGACCTAGGAGGACGCATATGATATACGCCAGCAGTTTTCATTTTTGTTTGATAGATAGACTTATGATATTGAGATACACATTATTTCAACACTTATACTGTGAAACTTCAGGATGAAGTTTAGACCAAGAAAGGGTGTATGTAACATCCCACTCTTGCGCACACTGAGAAAACTTATTCTTTGAGGACACTTGCTCGCAAGTGATCCAGATTATTATACTATTAAACGTTTGATTTGGATTATGAGGCGTTATGGGTTGATGAAATGTTGTTTTGCTGCATTGACATAGACAGGTGCTATTGACTCGGTTTTACTAAGTGTGTCAGATTCTGGACCTCGAGGATGCAGAGGCATCGAAGGAACCCCTTGGACTCCAGATCGAGTCAGGGAGTGAACTATTGGGATTTGATTGTTTTATATGTGATATTAGTGCATATGATTATATGATATGATTATGGATATATTTCTGACATGATTTTTTGATGATGCAGGCTGACGATAGCTTGCCGACCAAACTCACATGTGGAGTAGAGGGGTCATGCAGGACTACCAGAGATGTTGAGGGAGAGGTGTGGACAACATCCCTGCCACAGCCTACTAGCACTCTCATTGTGGCTCAAAATGTAGGTTAAGGATTGCCTAGTTTGAGAGGACCCACAATGTCGTGAGGACAGACTGTGATAGTCACTCACAATGATTATAAGGGGTGCACAATAAGGCAGGGGCCTTATTCCTTAGAGGCCCTTAGTCTCCCACAAGATCACCTGGAAAAGTATTGACTCGAGGGGTTTTTGATGTCTACCAAGTCAGTCAAGAGGCGAGTGGAACCCTTGGAGAACATGGTGCATCCTAAAGGGCACCCTGCGCAAGAAAAATGGAAAGAGGCAAGTGGCACCCTTGGAGCATGTAGTGCGTCCTGAAGGGAACGTCGTGCAATAGAAACAAAAAGAGGAGAGTGGTACCCTTGGAGCACCTAGTGTGTCTTGAAGAGTGCATCGCGTTGTTATTTAATAATTGGATAAACCTAGATGGATTTAGGACGAAGAACGTGTTAAGGAAGATTTAAAACTTTTCCCCTAATAAAATGTCACCCAACCAAGGGAAAATAATGTCTAGGTCTAAATTATAATTGTGATAAAAAAATTATCTATATATATATATATATATATATATACAATAATGATAATCTTCATTAATCTTGTGACCAGAAGGGGGTAAGCAATTAAATTGATTTATAAAAATCTTTTGGGATAAAATTTAAAAAGGGGAAATAATTGTTTTACTATATTATGCTAATTAAAAATTTATTCATTAAAAAGAAAAAGGGAAAAAGGGTAATTTTCTGCACATGCCTTTTTGAGTTTAAATAAAAAAGGGAAAGAGAGAAATCTAAAATAATTAGGAAACTAGGAAAAAGTGGGAAACATAAAAAGAAAGGGGAAACACAAGAAAATAATAGATAGTCTAACTTAGTAAGGTATCTAGCATTTAAGAACTTTCTAATTTAAACTCAACTAGTAAATTAATAAGGGGGAAAAGTCATTAAAACTTGTAAGGGGATATGGGGACACCTAGGAGCGATTATAGGAGTGCCTTTAGGTGAGTGAGGGAAATAGGGGTAATTAATTAATTAATGAAATTAGTTTATAGAGAAATGAAGGGGATGGGTGAGACTTGTACGGGGAGGATTTTTATGAATTAAATTATTAAACATTAAATTAAATGGGATTTTGGGAAGGTAAGGGACCTCAAAACTCTATATAATGGAGGGATGAGAAGGATGATGGATCTCTTCTATTATGCGTAACATTACGCTACAGAAATTTATACTTGACTGACTTAGCTTGTGGGAGTTGGGATACCCAGCTCGGTGAGGAGTGGTAGCTCAACCTTGTGAGGAGAGCTGGGAGCTAGTTGATTCTCTGGATAGTGTGTGTGGCCCCTTTGCGGCTTAGGGGGATAAGGGGGAAGAAGAGTACCCCTACCGTTGGTTGGGAGGTACCAGTGAAGTCTCATCGGTCGGAAAGCAGGAATTGCACGGAGTGCGCGGGACATCAACTCAGAGCGGACGATTGGGCAATGGTACATTTCCTTTATTTCTGCATGGTAGATTGTTAATATAATTTATGCTTTCAATTATGTATGCTTAATCAGGTAAACAATACAATAGTATTAGCGTTCTAGTTGATGATTGGAAATTCCCCATAGCCTTAACATGATGTTGATTGATTTCCCATGGCCCTCGATCCCTGCATGTGTTTACCATCCTGTGGTTTATTGATTGTGATGATTGCGATTTATTTTTTCCTTCGTCCCTAGCTCATTAGTCCACGCCTGAGCAGTCAGCCAGGAGCCTGATCTATGGTCCTCGCTTCGGCGTTAACAGACCTATGGATCTCAACACCCTGCTTTTATGTGCATGGATGATGAGCGAAGGATGTTCCTATCAGTTGTCTACCTCTGTATTTGTCTTACGCCACCTAGCAAAAGTACCTTTGCGCATGGATTTCTTTGCATCCTTGTTGGTTTATCTCTGCGCTTGTTTTGTTCTCCGAGCCTTAAGGTCTTAACTCTGGGATTTTCTCTGCATTTGGGCTGTTAGAATCTCTGTGATCATTTCAATGACTTTTCCCTGTGGATCATTGCATTTCTCTTACTCAGGTCTGTGTTTTATTTAAATGTTTAATACTATGCGATTTACTTTTCTCTTTTCTGGGCATTTTTTTTACTCTACGATTGCACTTGGCATTGATACCCTGCCTCACCATGTTACCCAGCGAGTTACACCTCAATGATTATTACCCCCCTGTGTCTATGATTTTACTTTACATATGGTTCAAGTTTGAACATGTCGGCACTGGTTAAGTTTACTTTTCTTTTTTTGAGACTCCAGCTTTATTACTTCCCAGATTATTTTTACCTCTACATTTTGTACCCATGAAAGTGATGTGATACCTTACATCTACGACTTGTAACCATCGTTGTTGTAATACCTTACATGATCGAATTAAACTCAGCAAATTAAATTTTTGGGATCATATAGACTCAGCCATTAACTCAACAAATTGCCTGGGAAGTCACGAACTCAACGAGTTTAGTGAATGAGATAAACTCAACAATTTTAAATGTTTCTTTAAACTTAGCGAAAACAAAAAAAAACTCAAAGAAATTTTGAATGTTTTAAACTCAACGAATATAATGTTTTCCCTCAGTGATTTAACAATCGTTTTTACTTATTTCCTTGACAGCATCCATGGTAACAACACCGTTCTAGACAGCTTGTTAAGTCTGGTGAAGACACCGTGATCTGGATTTTATGAGCGGAATAAAATGAATATAGATTATAAAAAGGTACTTAACACAAAATAACAGAGATACAGTAAAACTGGTTTTCTATTTAATAAGGAAATAAGCTAAAACTGTAAAATGCAGCGGAAACAAGCTTGCTGGAATGGTGATAGCTTATCTCTAAGAAGAGATGTGATGGTTGCGCTCATTCACAAGAAGATGATTACAATGAAGCTCTGGAGGAATTTTTTACAATAAAAAGGAATTCCAAAAACCCTAGATATAAAAAAAACTAACCCTAGGAGATGAAGCACCAAAAGTCATGTGGGCCCCGTTTGGGTAATTTAGTACATTAACTTCTCGGGGTCTTAACTTTTGCATACGATCTTCATTTTAGGCGTGTGATATCCCATTGGAAAGGTATCATCAAGGAGATTCATTTTGGGAGATCAATCCTATCGTAGGCTACAATTGAGAAGCTTGATCCCGAAAAACCTTCATTTAGGCCCTCAAAATGGCACCAGAAGTTAAAACTGCTAAAAATAGTAAATTGCCAAAATTGTCAAAAAAATGTTTTGAGCCAGTTGGAGAAGGTGGGTGGCCATCGATATCCACCTAGATCACACCATTACTACACATCATTTACACCTTGAGTTTTCAATTGCCACCCATAATAGCCTGGTGTTTTTGCCTTTAAAAAGAAACTGCAATCACTGCTTGGCTCTTTCCATGCTGATGACTGTAATTGATTGTAATTCATGGGTGAGTGTGCCTGTAAATTTTGCATGGGGTTACATCTACGTTTGCCCATTTATTACCTGTCATTATCCTTTGTTAGGACTGTGTTTACAATTGACTAGACTACCAATCGTTGTTTTGGTTAACCTGCGTTGATTTCTCCTTCCTTTGTCTTTACCTGCATTTTGTTTTCCTAATGGAGATGAAAATTTACCTATTGATAGTAAGGGCGGGTACCTTGTTTTTTTCTAACTGCATGCCATTTAACAGGAGCGTGTTAGTTGATAGGTGTGAGGAGATGACGTATAAACAACAATTTTTTTAGCATGCTTAACAACAATTTCTTCCTTAAACCACCTTCATTTAGAATAGCGTTCATTGACTGGACAACATTTAATGGCTTAGAACAGACTTTAATGATTAAACAACCTTAAATTGAACACACAATCTTTAATTTGTATTACAACCTTCCATTTTTTTGAATAGACAGCCTTGACTGATTAGACAGCCTCACTTCCTTCTTAGACAGTTCTTAAGTTAATTAAAATTAGACTTGTCAATTCAGTTTTAGTATTGATTAAAGAAGACTTGCCGAATTGATTAGTAATTGATGTTATTTAGATTGAATTTATTGACTAAAGTGTAATGAAGGATTTCTGAACTGATTTGTAATTGATGTTATTCTGATTGTAACTTAATGACTAATCTATAATTAGACATGCTAGTTAGATCATAATTATTGTTAATTAGATAGTGATTGTAGTTATGGTTTTAGTATTGGTTAAATTAGATTTGTCAATTAGACGGTAATGATGGACAAATGGTAATTAGACTTGCTAAATTGGTTATACTTAATGTCATTTGATTGTAAATCAATGACTAATTAATAATTTAGACATGCGAGTTAGATTTTTCTTAATGTTATTTAGATGGAAATTTTTTACGAGTTTAGACTTGATGAACGATTGGGGTGTTGGCAAAGTCACGTAGAAGTTGCATTTTCTTTCTTTGAGTATCGTCGTCTGGAGTCCTGTCGACCGGATTCTTAGGTGTGGGTGTAGTCTTGTGTCAGCGATTTCGGTCTCCTGGTGCATGGGTTGGTCTTAAGTCTTGGTCCATTTAGATTATGTTTGCGCTAGGGTTATTTTCGTGCCTCTCATCTATGGACAGCATGGTTCCTGATGAGGGGATCATTGCGTGCCCTATTGGTTAGTGGCGAATGATAACTTGGTCGGAGTTGGTGTCTTTCGTGTGAGTGTGGTTGAGCATCGTATGTTGTCTTGGGCACATGGGTTGAACACATTCATGCATTGGTTCGCACCCCTTGAGGTTCTAGTCTTGTTCATCAAGGTCAATGTGTTGGGAGGGGGATGTTGTCTCTTATCTTGTAGGCGTGTCTTGTTTGCGTTGGGTGTGTAGTCGTTCCTCCTGGTTGTTCTACACATGTTCGCCCAGTTTCCGTTGTGCCTGTGCATGGCGTCATAGTAGCCTGTTTCCTGGACTGTGTGCTTGCATTCGTCATCAGTGGTGTGGTTAAACTGTTAACTTTGTCTCCTTCTTTCCTAAAAATAAGAAACAAATTGCACTTATGCTTCACTTGTCGTCGTAACGATGGGGGCATTATAGCATCCAATATTGTTCAATTGGTTTTCAATTTAGAACAATAATATTTTAATTTCATGGCATTGGTTGGATAGTTTGGTGGAATAGAAAACCAAATGGTTCCATCCAATAGCTTATCTGCTACAAAAGCAATTTCTTTAGTGTTTAGTCCCTGAAGGGGATGGAGAGAAGCAGTTGTCAAACTCTGTAGACTATTTGTATTGTAGTTCTCAAAACCAGGTTGACTCGGAGAACACTTCAATGTGCCTAATTGGTAACAAGTAAAAACAATGTCCCATTTATCCCAAATAGGTTGATCAATATATAAGAGAACCATTTTATCAACAAAATTTGTAATTGCACAAACAAAGAATGAGCACAACATTTCATCATCAACCTGTTAAAAAATATGTATATAAACTAATAAAAATTCAATGTAGATATGAAAATATAAGATACATTTTGAAATCAAATAAGTGCAATTTATATCTAATAAGAATTCTTTCTAAATATGAAAATATATGACATATATTATCAACTTAGATAAGTCACAATGTTTAACCTTCTATTTAAAATAGAGAGAATCATAATAACAAACAATAGAGTGCAAAAATAATTAAAATTACATACCTTGTCTTCCGTTGTCTTAGAATTTCCAATCCTCCTTTTCTTTAATTTTTCGTTAGCAATTAAGAAATATCTTGTAGACCGCATACAATCAATGAATGGAGTTTTGTAGAACACCTTGTTTGCATAATTTAGTTGACAACAAATACGAATCACCACACTAGGTTCAACTGATGGATCCAAGAAATGAGCATTAATTTCTTTATACTTTCTCTTTGCCTCCACAAATACACTATATTTAGGATTTCCTAAAATTTCTTTAGCTGCTTGGATGGTGTGTTGACCATAAACTATCCAAAAGTTAATGTTCTTAGCATCTATATATGTCTCATTTAGAATTTTTATAGGGTTTACCAATGGATCAGACTCATTGATATTGAATGGAATCAGAAGAGCATCAGGCAATGATGTTTGAAATTTCTCTAGAAATGATTTCACTAATACTTGAACATTTGAATCATCTCGTGATCTCAATTTAAAGACTTTAGGGGATTCCCTACATATTTCAACATCCACCTTTCTACTGAAGGTACTTGAAAATAAATAACATTTCTTGAATGTTGCATGAATTTCATCACATTGGTCTGCAAGTTTCACTATCTGAGATTCAACTTTTCTAGCTTTCTGAAAATCTATAGCATGTTTGAAATCACTTTCTACAATGCTCTCTTCCAAGTTACTTCAATATAGTCTCCTCAAAGCAAGTAATTGAGCATCTAGTTTATCATCTAGTATTTTTTTAGGTAGTTTACCCTTTTGCTGCAAATAAAGAAGCACATATGATGTTTGTTTACATCTCAGATAGCGGTATTTTAGAACAACATTGATACGTTCTAAAATATCTATGCAGCTTTTTAAACCAGATTTAATGAAGCTTTCATAACTATCCAACTTGAACATTGAATTTTTTATTGTATTTGGGAACTCCTTAATTAAAGCTTCAATCAAATCTGGTCTAAATTTGGTGTACTCCACTTGACAAGAAACCAATTTTACTTCACTTTCTTTAATAACCTCCAACTGAAAATCGATGTGACTCTCATTGTGAGCATAGCAATTCACAATTATTCCCAATATATCTAGATCGTTTCCATCTATGGATCCAAATAAATACATATCCGAAAACATATTCATGGGTGTTTCTATTTGAACATACCAATCATCCACAAAGTCATAGTTATTGGATGTATTGTACTTCCTAATCATTTCAAAAGTAGAAGTCGAAATTGTTGTTGAAACTGCAATTTGAGTGGCATGAGTTTTTTGTTTTTTGGATGACGGTTGTAGCATTTTTCTTGCTTTGGAGTCAAGGGACTCTGAAAACAATAGTAAGAAATTGTTATCATAAATCAAAATGAAATCATAATTACAAATTTTATCATACATTTTTATATCAAAATATGAAAGGACCATCTAATCTAACCATTTGTAAAGGAGTATAAATAATAATAAAAAAACCATACCAATTGGAGGAGGAATCATTTGTGTATCAGTTGCTTTCTTTTTTTTCTTCAATGTTTTACATGGAATTTCAGATGCGCTACATTCCATAGTTTCTGAAAACAATAGTTAAAAAATTGTCTATAATTTCAAATGGATGGAAAAAAACATGCAATAACAAACATTACTAAAGAGCCTTATAATATATCATTTTCGTTTACGTGCACAAGAACAAATACATTTATGTCATATGTAAGCTACCCACATAATGATATAATAAAATTCATCTAGTGTCAAATTGCATATGAATATTATCTAACTATTTGTAAATGAGTATAAGTTCGATTTAAAAATGTCATACGAACAAGAGACCTGTGATGTGTCATATTTTCATTCACTTTTTTCCTCGATGCTTTCGTTTGAATTTCAGTTGCACCGTAGTTCTTATCATATGAAAATATTGTAAAATATAATATTACAATAATTTCAAAAGAATTAAAAGAACATGAATTAAAAAATACAATTGTTTTCTATAACATCCCATTTCATACATATGCACAACAACATGGAATTCCATATTATACACAACCTTACTACAAGAAAAACAATAGCTCAAAATTCTTATATTGTCTAACCATTTGTAACTAAGTTTAAACTTATTTTGAAACTGCCATACCATTTAAAGAATATTGTGTTGGCATATTCCGTGATTTTTCTTTTTTCTTGGATAATTCCATTGAAATCTCACTCGCTTCATACTCCATGATTTCTGAAAATAAAAATAAAAAACTATTACCACAACTTGGAATTATTGAAGACAACACAAACTTATAAATATTATCATTTCTTGTGACAATGTACTTGTAACAAAATGAACAAGAATCATGACAATCACTTGAACAAAGATATTGCTAGAACATGAATTGCATCATTTTGATTGTTCATTGAGGAAAACTAGCACCCACTAGCTTTCCTTCTAGCATAAGTGCATTGCCAACAACAACATTATATAGTGAAAGAAAACTAACTACTGCTCAATTTCCATCTAAGAAATGAACAAGTGTAAATCTTATGACAATGTCATATTTAAATACAATTATTCTTTCATAGTCATACATCTTATTTTCTCTCTCTAGAGCTAATAAAAATACATCTCAAACGACACCATTCCACTGTGGTGAAAAGGTAGCACGTGCTAACTTTCACTTTTGCACAAGCACAAGCACATCTCGAACAACATCATTCCACTGGAAGAAAGCTATCACGTGCTAGATTTCCCTCTTACACAAGCACAAGAAAATATTGAACAACATCATTGCACCCTAAGAAAAATCTAGCATGTCCTAGCTTTCCCTCTCACACGAGCACAAGAACATCGCAAACAACATCATTCCATCGTAAGGAAAATCTAGTGTGTGCTAACTTTCTCTCTTGGATAAGCACAAACACATATTGAACATCATTCCACCAAGGGAGAGAGCTAGTGTGTGCTAGCTTTCCCTCTTACATAAGCACAAGTGCATCTAGAACAACATCATTCCACTATGGGGGAAAGCTAACACATGTTAGTTTTCTGTCTAACACAAATACATCTCAGACATCCTCATTTCATCCTAGGGGAAAGCTAGCGCATTCTAGATTTCCCTATTGCACAAATATAAGTTCATATCGAACATCATTCCACAATGGGGAAAAACTAGTGCATGCTAGCTTTTTCTATTACACAAGCACAGGTGAATCTCGAAGAACATCATTCCACCATGGGGGAAAGCTAAAGCGTGCTAGCTTTCCTTCTTGCACAAGCACAAGTACATCCCGAACAACATCATTCGAGTGTGTGAGAAATCTAGTGCGTGTTATCTTTCTCTCTTGCATAAGCATAAGCGCATCTCGAACAAAATCATTCCATAGTGAGAGAAAGCTAGTGCATACTAGCCTTCCTTTTGCACAAGCACAAGAACATTTGGAACATCATCACTCCATCGTGGGGGAAATCTAACACGTGCTAGTTTTCCCTCTTGTATAACCATAATCACATTTCGAAGAACATCATTCCACCCTAGGGGAAAGGTAGCACATGCTAGCTTTCTGTCTCGCACAAACACATATGCATCTCGAACAACATCATTCCTCTGTAAGAAAAATCTAGTGTGTGCTAAATTTCCCTCTTGGATGAGCACAAACGCATCTCGAACATCATTCCATTGTGGGGGAAAGCTATTATTTGCTAGCTTTCACTCTTGGACAACCACAAACGCATCTAGAACATCATTCCATTGTGGGGGAAGGCTAACACATGCTATCTTTTCGTATTTCACAAGCATATCTAAGACAACATCACTCCATCATGGGGGAAAGGTAGTGTGTACTAGCTTTCCCCATTACACAAGCACAAGTGCATATAGAACAACATCATTCCACCATGGGGGAAATCTAGCACATGCTATCTTTCCCTCTTGCACAAACATATGTGCATCTCAAACTACATTGTTCCATTGTGGGGGAAAGGTAGTGTGTACTAGCTTTCCCTCTTACACAAGCACAAGCGATTCTTGAAAAACATCATTCCAACGTGGGGGAAAGCTAGCGCATGCTAGATTTCTCTCTTGCACAAGCACAAGCACATCTCCAACAAAATAATTCCACCATGGGGGAAAGCTAGTGCGTGCTAGCTTTCCTCTTGCACAAGCACAAGCACATCTAGAGCATAATCATTCCACCATGGCAGAAAGATAGCACATGCTAGCTTTCCCTCTTTTACAAACACAATAGAATCTCAAAGAACATCATTCCACCCTAGGGGAAAGCTAGTGTGTGCCCTTCTTTCACACACACAAGTGCATCTCGAAGAACATCACTCCACTGTAAGGATTAACCATCGTGTTCTAACTTTCCCTCTTGGACAAGCACAACATCATTCTATCCTAGGGAAAAGTTAGCGCGTGCTAACTTTCCCTCTTGCACAAGCACAAACGCATCTCAAACAACATAATTTCACTGTAAGGTAAATCTAGTGTGTGCTAAATTTTCCTCTTGGACAAGCACAAATGCATCTTGAGCATCATTTCACCATTGGGGAAAGCTAGCACGTGCTAGTTTTCCCTTGTGCACAACCACAAGATCATCTAGAACAACATCATTCCACTGTGGAAGAAAGCTAATGCGCGTTAACTTTTTGTCTTGTGCAAGCACATCTAGGACAACATCATTCCACCGTGGGGGAAAGCTAGCACCTGCTAGATTTCCCTCTTGCACAAGAACAAGTGCATATCAAACAAGATCATTCCACCTTGGATTAAATCTAGTGCATGATAGTTTTCCCTCTAGCACAAGTGCATATCAAATAATAGCATTCCACCTTCAAGGAAATCTAGTGTGTGCTAGCTTCCCTATTACACAACCACAAGTGCATCGTGAACAACATCATTCCACCGTAAGTAAAAACTAGCATGTGCAAACTTTCCCTCATGGACAAGAACAAACACATCTCGAACATCTTTCCATCATGGGGGAAAGCTAGCATGTGCTAACTTTCTGTTTTGCACAACCACAAGCGCATCTAAAACAACATTATTTCAGCATGGGGGAAATCTAACACGTGCTAGCTTTTCCATCTTGCACAAACACATCTCGGACAACATCATTCCACTGAGGGGGAAAACTAGCACGTACTAGCTTTCCCTTTTGCACAAGCACAAGTGCATATCAAATAATATCATTCCACCGGGGTGGAAAGCTAACGCATGCTAGCTTTCCCTCTTGCACAAGCATAAGTGCATCTCAAACAACATCATTCCACCATGGGGGAAAGCTAGCATGTGCTATATTTCCCTCTTGCACAAGCACAAATGCATCTCAAACATCATTCTAGCATAGGGGAAAGTTAACGCATGCTAACTTTTCCTCTCGCATAAGTACAAACGCATCTCAAACAACATAATTCCACTGTAAGGAAAACCTAGTGTCCGCTAACTTTCCCTCTTGGACAAGCACAAATGCATCTCGAACATAATTTCACCATCAGGGAAAGCTAGCACGTGCTAGTTTTCCCTTGTGCACAACCACACGAGCATATAGAACAACATCATTCCACCATGGAAGAACAAGAACAAGTGCTATATTTCCCTCTTGCACAAGAACAAGTGCATATCAAACAACATCATTCCACCTTGGAGTAAAGCTAGTGCATGCTAGTTTTCCCTCTAGCACAAGCACATATCAAAGAAAATCATTCCACCTTCAGGGAAAGCTAGTGTGTGTTAGTTTCCCTATTACACAATCACAAGTGCATCTCGAACAACATGATTCCACCATAAGTAAAAACTAGCATGTGCTAACTTTCCCTCATGGACAAGCACAAACACATCTCAAACATCTTTACATCGGGGGGGAAAGCTACCATGTGCTAAAATTTTGTTTTTCACAACCACAAGCATATCTAAAACAACATTATTTCAGTGTGGGGGAAAGCTAACACATGCTAGCTTTTCCAGCTTGCACAAGCACATCTCGGACAACCTCATTCCATCGTGGGGGAAAACTAGCACGTACTAGCTTTCCCTTTTGCACAAGAAAAAGTGCATATCAAACAATATCATGCCACCTGGGTGGAAAGCTAGCACGTGCTAGCTTTCCCTCTTGCACAAGCACAAGTGCATCTCAAACAACATCATTCCACCATGGGGGAAAGCTAGCGTGTAGGGGAAAGCTAGCACATGCTATATTTCCCTCTTGCACAAACACAATTGCATCTCGAACATCATTCTAGCATAGGGGAAAGTTAATGCGTTCTAACTTTCCATCTCGCACAAGTACAAACACATCTCAAACAACATAATTCCAATGTAAGGAAAAGCTAGTGTATGCTAACTTTCTCTCTTTGACAAGCATAGATGCATCTCGAACATCATTTCACCATGGGGGAAAGCTAGCACGTGCTAGTTTTACCTTGTGAACAACCAGAAGAGCATCTAGAACAACATCATTCCACCATGGAAGAAATCTAATGTGTGCTAGCATTTTGTCTTGCACAAGCACATCTCGAACAACATCATTCCGTCGTGGGGGAAATCTAGTGCGTGCTAGCTTTACCTCTTGCACAAGAACAAGTGTATATCAAACAACATCATTCCACCTTGGAGTAAATATAGTGCATGCTAGTTTTCCCTCTGGCACAAACGCATATCAAAGAACATCATTCCACCTTCGAGGAAAGCTAGTGTGTGTTAGCTTCCCTATTACACAAGCACAAGTGCATCTCGAACAAAATCATTCCATAGTAAGTGAAAACTATCATGTGATAACTTTCCCTCATGAACGAGCACAAACACATCTCGAAAATCATTCCATCATGGGGGAAAGCTAGCACATGCTAACTTTATGTTTTGCACAACCACAAGCACATCTAAAACAACGTTTTTTCAGCATGGGGGAAAGCTAACGTGTGGTAGATTTCCATATTGCACAAGAAAATATCGGACAACATCATTCCACCATGGAGGAAAACTAACACATACTAGCTTTCCATTTTGCACAAGCACAAGTGCATATCAAACAATATCATTCCACCATGGGGGTAAGCTAGCGCGTGCTAGCGTTCCCTCTTGCACAAGCACGAGTGCATCTCAAACAACATCATTCCACCATGGGTGAAAGCTAACGTGTAGGGGAAAGCTAACGTGCTATCTTTCCATATTGCACAAGCACAATTGCATCTCGAACATCATTCTAGCATAGGAGAAAGTTAGCGCGTGCTTCATTTCCCTCTTGCACAAGCACACACACATCTCAAACAACATCATTCCATCATGGAGGAAATTCTGTGTATGTTATCCTTCCTTCTTGCACAAACATAAATGAATCTCAAACAACATCATTCACTAGGGGCAAGCTAGCGCATGCTAGCTTTCCCTCTTGCAGAAGTACAAGTGCATCTTGAACACAATCATTCCACCGTAAAGAAAAGCTAGTGTGTGCTAACTTTTCATCTTGCACAAGAACAAAAGCATCTCGAACATTTTTCCACCGTGGGAGAAAGCTAGCACATGCTAGCTTTCCCTCTTGCACAACCACAAGCGCATCTAGAACAACATCATTCCACTAAGGGGGAAATCTAATGCATGTTAACTTTTTGACTTACACAAGTACAAACACATCTTGGAAAACATCATTCAACTATGGGGGGAAGCTATGTTTCCCTCTTGCACAAGCAACGGTACACATCAAAAAACATTCCACCATCAGGGAAAGGTAGTGCGTGCTAGCTTTTCCTCTTGCACAAGCACATGTGCATCTCAAACAACATTATTCCACCATGAGGGAAAGCTAGTGTGTGTTAACTTTCCCTCTTGCATAAGAACAAATGCATCTCCAACAACATCATTCCACCATAGAGTAAATATAGCATCATTCCACCATGGGGTGAAGCTAGTGTGTGCTAGCTTTCCCTATTTTGCAATCACAAATGCATCTCGAACAACATCATTCCACCATGGGGGAAAGCTAACGCGTGCTAGCTTTCCCTCTTGCATAAGCACAAGCACATCTAGAACAACATCATTTTAGCATGGAGGAGATTGCACATTCTAGTCTTCCCTCTTGCACAAGCATAACCTCATCTTGAAAAACATAATTCCACCATCAAGGAAATCTAGTGTGTGCTAGCTTTCCCTCTTGAACAAGCACAAGTGCATCTTGAAACAACATCATTCCACCATGGGGGAAAGCTAGTTTATCAAACAATATCATTTTATTGTGGGGGAAAGCTAGTATGTGCTAGCATTCCCTCTTGCACAAGCACAAGTGCATCTCAAATAACATCATTCCACCATGGGGGAAAGCTACTGTGTAGGGGAAAGATAGCACATGCTATCTTTCCATATTTCATAAGCACAATTGCATCTCGGGTATCATTCTAGCATAGGAGAAAGTTATCGCGTGCTAACTTTCCCTCTTGCATAAGCACAAATGCATCTCAAACAACATCATTCCATCATGGAGGAAAGTTCACGCATGTTAGCCTTCCCTCTTGCACAATCATAAATGAATCTCAAACAACATCATTCAACCCTAGGGGAAAGCTAGCACATGCTAGCTTTCCCTCTCGCAGAAGTATAGGTGCATCTTGAACAAAATCATTCCACTGTAAAGAAAAGCTAGTGTGTGCTAACTTTCCATTTCGTACAAGCACAAAAACATCTTGAACATTATTCCACTGTGGGAGAAAGCTAGCACGTGCTAGATTTCCATCTTGCACAACCACAAGTGCATCTAGAACATCATTCCACTGAGGGGGAAAGCTAACGCATGTTAACTTTTTGTCTTACATAAGTGCAAACACATCTCGGAAAACATCATTAGACTGTGGGGGAAATCTAACTTTCCCTCTTGCACAAGGAACGGTGCATATCAAACAACATTCCACTGTTAGGGAAAGGTATCGTGTGCTAGCTTTCCCTCTTGCACAAGCAGAGGTGCATCTCAAACAACATCAATCCACCATGAGGGGAAAGCTAGTTTACGAAACAATATTATTCCACCGTGAGGGAAACCTAGCGCGTGCTAGCGTTCCCTCTTGCACAAGCAAAAGTGCATCTCAAACAACATCATTCCACCATGGGGGAAAGCTACCATGTAGGGGAAAGCTAGCACGTGTTATCTTTCCATATTTCACAAGCACAGTTGCATCTTGAACATCATTCTAGCATAGGAGAAGGTTAGCGTGTGCTAACTTTCCCTCTTGCACAAGAACAAATGCATTTCAAACAACATCATTCCATCATGGAGGAAAGTCTGCGCATGTTAGCCTTCCCTCTTGTACAAGCATAAATGAATCTCAAACAACATCATTCAACCCTAGGGGAAAGCTAGTGCGTGCTAGCTTTTCCTCTCGCGGAAGTACAAGTGCATCTTGAACAAAATCATTCCACCGTAAAGAAAAGCTAGCCTATGCTAACTTTTTGTCTTGCACAAGCACAAAAGCATCTCGAACATCATTCCACTGTGGGAGAAATCTAGCACATGCTAGCTTTCCCTCTTGCACAATCACAAGCGCATTTAGGAAAACATCATTCCACTCAGGGGGGAATCTAATGCATGTTAACTTTTCGTCTTACACAAGTACAAACACATCTCGGAAAACATCATTCGACTGTTGGGTAAAGCTAGCTTTCCCTCCTGCACAAGAAACGATGCATATCAAACAACATTCCACCATCGGGGAAAGGTAGCATGTGCTAGCTTTCCCTCTTGCACAAGCACAGGTGCATCTCGAATAACATTATTCCACTATGAAGGAAAGCTAGCATGTGTTAGCTTTCCCTCTTGCATAAGAACAAACGCATCTCCAACAACATCATTCCACCATAGAGTAAAGATAGCATCATTCCACCATGGGGTGAAGCTAGTGTGTGCTATCTTTCCCTATTGCGCAATCTCAAGTGCATCTCGAATAACATCATTCCACCATGGGGGAAAGCTAGTGCATGCTACCTTTCCCTCTTGCACAAGCACAAACACATCTCGAACAACATCATTTTAGCATGGAGGAAATCTTGCACATGCTAGTCTCCCCTCTTGCACAAGCATAAGCTCATCTTGAACAACATCATTCCACCGTCAAGGAAATCTAGTGTGTGCTAGTTTTCCCTCTTGAACAAGCACAAGTGCATCTTGAAACAACATCATTCCACCATGGGGGAAAGTTGTTTTATGTTGGATTTCCCTCTTGCAAAAGCACAAGTACATCTCAAACAACATCATTCCACCATGGGGGAAAGCTTAGCTAGATTTCCCTCTTGCACAAGCACTAGCACATCTCGAAAATCATCCCACCATGGGAGTAAGCTAGTGCGTGCTATTTTTCCCTCTTGAACAAACACAATCTTATCTCAAACAACATCATTCAATGTGCGGGAAAGATAGCATGTGGTAGATTTCCCCCTATCACAATCACATCTTGAATAACATCATTCCACCATGGGGGAAAGCTAGCGTGTGCTAGCTTTCCATCTTGCAGAAGCACAAGTGCATCTCGAACAACATCATTCCACCATGGGGGAAAGCTAGCGTGTGTTAGCTTTCCCTCTTGCACAAGCACAAGCGCATTTCGAACAACATCATTTTAGCATGGAGGAAATCTTTCACATTCAATTCTTCCCTCTTGCACAAGCATAAGCTCATCTTGAACAACATCATTCCATCGTCAAGGAAATCTAGCATGTGTTAATTTTCCCTCTTGAACAAGCACAAGTGCATCTTGAAGCAACATCATCCCACTGTGGGGGAAAGCTAGTTTATGTTGGATTTCCCTCTTGCAAAATCACAAGCACATCTCAAACAACATCCTTCCACCATGGGGGAAACCTAGCACATGCTAGCTTTCCCTCTTGCACAAGTACTAGCGCATCTCGAAAATCATCCCAGCATGGGGGTAAGCTAGTGCATGCCAATTTTCCTTCTTTCACAAGCGCAAGCTCATCTCAAACAACATCATTCAATGTGGGGGAAAGCTAGCATGTGCTAGCTTTCCCCCTAGCACAATCGCATATTGAATAACAACATTCCACCACGGTGGAAATCTAGTGCATGCTAGCTTTCCATCTTGCGGGAGCACAAGTGCATCTCGAACCACATCATTCCACCATGGGGGAAAGTTAGCGCATGCTAGCTTTCCCTTTTGCACAAGCACAAGCACATCTCGAACAACATCATTTTATCATGGAGGAAAACTTTCACATGCAAGTCTTCCCTCTTGCACAAGCATAACCTCATCTTGAACAACATCATTCCATCATCAAGGAAATCTAGCGTGTGCTAGCTTTCCCTCTTGAACAAGCACAAGTGCATATTGAAACAACATCATTCCACCATGGGGGAAATCTATTTTATGTTGGATTTTCCTCTTGAAAAAGCACAAGCACATCTTGAACAACATCATTCCACTGTGAGGGAAAGCTAGCGCATGCTAGCTTTCTCTCTTGCACAAGCACTAACGCATCCCGAAAATCATTCCACCATGGGGGTAAGCTAGCGCATGCTAGTTTTCCCTCTTGCACAAGCACAAGCTCATCTCAAACAACATCATTCAATGTGGGGGAAAGCTAGCATGTGCTAGCTTTCCCCCTAGCACAATCACATCTCGAATAACATCATTCTACCATGGGGGAAAGCTAGTGCGTGCTAGCTTTCCATCTTACAGAAGCACAAGTGCATCTCGAACAACATCATTCCACCATGGGGGAAATATAGCATGTGCTAGCTTTCCCTCTTGCACAAGCATAAGCACATCTCAAACAACATCATTTTAGCATGTAGGAAAGATTGCACATGCTAGTCTTCCCTCTTGCACAAGTATAAGCTCATCTTGAACAACATCATTCCACCGTCATGGAAATATAGA
>SNQJ01S0024357.1:143063-154046 GCA_010110895.2 Picea sitchensis
TTCTGAGAGAGGAGACTATGAGAGAAAGAAGAGGAAGTTACAACAGGTTTTGTTGTAGGTTGTATCCCTTCATTTGTTGGATAATAATAAAGAAAGGACCTGGCAATTTCTCTGGTGGACGTATCCCTCACTAGGTGAATCACGTAAATCTGTGTCTCTCTTGTATTGTGTGTCTTCTATGTTTTGTTTCTGCATTTGTTTTATTTTATTGCTCCGCGGTCCTGTTTTTCTAATAGTGTGTGCTAGCTTCCCTATTACACAACCACAAGTGCATCGTGAACAACATCATTCCACCGTAAGTAAAAACTAGCATGTGCTAACTTTCCCTCATGGACAAGAACAAACACATCTCGAACATCTTTCCATCATGGGGGAAAGCTAGCATGTGCTAACTTTCTATTTTGCACAACCACAAGCGTATCTAAAACAACATTATTTCAGCATGGAGGAAATCTAACATGTGCTAGCTTTTCCATCTTGCACAAGCACATCTTGGACAACATCATTCCACTGAGGGGAAAAACTAGCACATACTAGTTTTCCCTTTTGCACAAGCACAAGTGCATATCAAACAATATCATTCCACTGGGGTGGAAAGCTAGCGCATGCTAGCTTTCCCTCTTGCACAAGCACAAGTGCATCTCAAACAACATCATTCCACCATGGGGGAAAGCTAGCGTGTAGGGGAAAGCTAGCACGTGCTATATTTCCCTCTTGCACAAGCACAAATGCATCTCAAACATCATTCTAGCATAGGGGAAAGTTAACGCATGCTAACTTTTCCTCTCGCATAAGTACAAACACATCTCAAACAACATAATTCCACTGTAAGGAAAACCTAGTGTCCGCTAATTTTCCCTCTTGGACAAGCACATATGCATCTCAAACATAATTTCGCCATCGGTGAAAGCTAGCACGTGCTAGTTTTCCCTTGTGCACAACCACAAGAGCATATAGAACAACATCATTCCACCATGGAAGAACAAGAACAAGTGCTATATTTCCCTCTTGCACAAGAACAAGTGCATATCAAACAACATCATTCCACCTTGGAGTAAAGCTAGTGCATGTTAGTTTTCCCTCTAGCACAAGCACATATCAAAGAAAATCATTCCACCTTCAGGGAAAGCTAGTGTGTGCTAGTTTCCCTATTACACAATCACAAGTGCACCTCGAACAACATCATTCCACCGTATGAAACTAGCATGTGCTAACTTTCCCTCATGGACAAGCACAAACACATCTCGAACATCTTTACATCCGGGGGGAAAGCTAGCATGTGTTAAACTTTTGTTTTGCACAACCACAAGTGTATCTAAAACAATATTATTTCAGTGTGGGGGGAAGCTAACACATGCTAGATTTTCCATCTTGCACAAGCACATCTCAGACAACATCATTCCATCGTGGGGGAAAACTAGCATGTACTAGCTTTCCCTTTTGCACAAGCACAAGTGCATATCAAACAATGTAATTCCACCTGGGTGGAAAGCTAGCACATGCTAGCTTTCCCTCTTGCACAAGCACAAGTGCATCTCAAACAACATCATTACACCATGGGGGAAAGCTAGCGTGTAGGGGAAAGCTAGCACATGCTATATTTCCCTCTTGCACAAGCACAATTGCATCTTGAACATCATTCTAGCATAGGGGAAAGTTAACGCGTTCTAACTTTCCCTCTCGCACAAGTACAAACACATCTCAAACAACATAATTCCACTGTAAGGAAAATCTAGTGTATGCTAACTTTCCCTCTTTGACAAGCATAGATGCATATTGAACATCATTTCACCATGGGGGAAAGCTAGCACGTGCTAGTTTTCCCTTGTGCACAACCAAAAGAGCATCTAGAACAACATCATTCCACCATGGAAGAAAGCTAATGTGTGCTAGCATGTTGTCTTGCACAAGCACATCTCGGACAACATCATTCCGTCGTGGGGGAAATCTAGCGCGTGCTAGATTTACCTCTTGCACAAGAACAAGTGTATATCAAACAACATCATTCCACCTTGGAGTAAATATAGTGCATGCTAGTTTTCCCTCCGGCACAAGCGCATATCAAAGAATATCATTCCACCTTCAAGGAAAGCTAGTGTGTGCTAGCTTCCCTATTACACAAGCACAAGTGCATCTCGAACAACATCATTCCATAGTAAGTGAAAACTATCATGTGCTAACTTTCCCTCATGAACAAGCACAAACACATCTCGAACATCATTCCATCATGGGGGAAAGCTAGCACATGCTAACTTTATGTTTTGCACAACCACAAGCACATCTAAAACCACGTTATTTCAGCATGGGGAAAAGCTAACGTGTGGTAGCTTTCCATATTGCACAAGCAAATATCGGACAACATCAGTCCACCATGGAAGAAAACTAACACATACTAGCTTTCCCTTTTGCACAAGCACAAGTGCATATCAAACAATATCATTCCACCATGGGGGTAAGCTAGCGCGTGCTAGTGTTCCCTCTTGCACAAGCACGACTGCATCTCAAACAACATCATTCCACCATGGGGGAAAGCTAATGTGTAGGGGAAAGCTAGCATGTGCTATCTTTCCATATTGCACAAGCACAATTGCATCTCGAACATAATTCTAGCATAGGAGAAAGTTAGCGCGTGCTAAATTTTCCTCTTGCACAAGCACACACACATCTCAAAAAACATCATTCCATCATGGAGGAAAGTCTGTGCATGTTATCCTTCCCTCTTGCACAATCATAAATGAATCTCAAACAACATCATTCACGAGGGGAAAGCTAGCACGTGCTAGCTTTCCCTCTTGCAGAAGTACAAGTGCATCTTGAACAAAATCATTCCACCGTAAAGAAAAGCTAGCGTATACTAACTTTTCAGCTTGCACAAGAACAAACGCATCTCGAACATTTTTCCACCGTGGGAGAAAGCTAGCACATGCTAGCTTTCCCTCTTGCACAACCACAAGCGCATCTAGAACAACATCATTCCACTAAGGGGGAAATCTAATACATGTTAACTTTTCGACTTACACAAGTACAAACACATCTTGGAAAACATCATTCGACTATGGGGGAAAGCTATCTTTCCCTCTTGCACAAACAATAGTACACATCAAACAACATTCCACCATCGAGGAAAGGTAGTGTGTGCTAGATTTTCCTCTTGCACAAGTACATGTGCATCTCAAACAACATTATTCCACCATGAGGGAAAGCTAGCGTGTGTTAACTTTCCCTCTTGCATAAGAACAAATGCATCTCCAACAACATCATTCCACCATAGAGTAAATATAGCATCATTCCACCATGGGGTGAATCTAGTGTGTGCTAACTTTCCCTATTGTGCAATCACAAGTTCATCTCGAACAACATCATTCCACCATGGGGGAAAGCTAGCGCGTGCTAGCTTTCCCTCTTACACAAGCACAAGCACATCTAGAACAACATCATTTTAGCATGGAGGAAATATTGCACATTCTAGTCTTCCCTCTTGCACAAGCATAACCTCATCTTGAACAACATCATTCCACCATCAAATAAATCTAGCGTGTGCTTGCTTTCCCTCTTGAACAAGCACAAGTGCATCTTGAAACAACATCATTCCACCATGGGGGAAAGCTAGTTTATCAAACAATATCATTCCATTGTGGGGGAAAGCTAGCATGTGCTAGCATTCCCTCTTGCACAAGCACAAGTGCATCTCAAACAACATCATTCCACCATGGGGGAAAGCTACTGTGTAGGGGAAATCTAGCACGTGTTACCTTTCCATATTGCATAAGCACAATTGCATCTCGAGCATCATTCTAGCATAGGAGAAAGTTATCGCGTGCTAACTTTCCCTCTTTCATAAGCACAAACACATCTCAAACAACATCATTCCATCATGGAGGAAAGTTCACGCATGTTATCCTTCCCTCTTGCACAAGCATAAATGAATCTCAAACAACATCATTTAACCCTAGGGGAAAGCTATCACATGCTAGCTTTCCTTCTCGCAGAAGTACAGGTGCATCTTGAACAAAATCATTCCATTGTAAAGAAAATCTAGTGTGTGCTAAGTTTCCATCTCGCACAAGCACAAAAGCATCTCGAACATCATTCCACTGTGGGAGAAAGCTAGCACATGCTAGATTTCCCTCTTGCACAACCACAAGCGCATCTAGAACAACATCATTCCACTGAGGGGGAAAGCTAACGCATGTTAACTTTTTGTCTTACATAAGTGCAAACACATCTCGAAAAACATCATTAGACTGTGGGGGAAAGCTAGCTTTCTCTCTTGCACAAGGAACGGTGCATATCAAACAACATTCCACTGTTAGGGAAAGGTGTCGCGTGCTAGCTTTCCCTCTTGCACAAGCACAGGTGCATCTCAAACAACATCAATCCACCATGAGGGGAAAGCTAGTTTATGAAACAATATTATTCCACCGTGAGGGAAACCTAGCACGTGCTAGCATTCCCTCTTGCACAAACAAAAGTGCATCTTAAACAACATCATTCTACCATGGGGGAAAGCTAGCACGTGTTATCTTTCCATATTTCACAAGCACAATTGCATCTTGAACATCATTCTAGCATAGGATAAAGTTAGTGTGTGCTAACTTTCCCTCTTGCACAAGAACAAATGCATTTCAAACAACATCATTCCATCATGGAGGAAAGTCTGCGCATGTTAGCCTTCCTTCTTGCACAAGCATAAATGAATCTCAAACAACATCATTCAACCCTAGGGGAAAGCTAGTGCGTGCTAGCTTTTCCTCTCGCACAAGTATGAGGGCATCTCGAACAAAATCATTTCACCGTAAAGAAAAGCTAGCCTGTGCTAACTTTTTGTCTTGCACAAGCACAAAAGCATCTCGAACATCATTCCACCGTGGGAGAAATCTAGCACATGCTAGCTTTCCCTCTTGCACAATCACAAGCGCATTTAGGAAAACATCATTCCACTCAAGGGGGAATCTAACGCATGTTAACTTTTCATCTTACACAAGTACAAACACATCTCGGAAAACATCATTCAACTGTGGGGTAAAGCTAGCTTTCCCTCCTGCACAAGCAACAGTGCATATCAAACAACATTCCACCGTCGGGGAAAGGTAGCATGTGCTAGCTTTCCCTCTTGCACAAGCACAGGTGCATCTCAAATAACATTACTCCACCATGAAGGAAAGCTAGCGTGTGTTAGCTTTCCCTCTTGCATAAGAACAAACTAATCTCTAACAACATCATTCCACCATAGAGTAAAGATAGCATCATTCCACCATGGGGTGAAGCTAGTGTGTGCTATCTTTCCCTATTGCGCAATCACAAGTGCATCTCGAACAACATCATTCCACCATGGGGGAAAGTTAGTGCAAGCTAGTTTTCCCTCTTGCACAACCACAAACACATCTCGAACAACATCATTTTAGCATGGAGGAAATCTTGCACATGCTAGTCTCCCCTCTTGCACAAGCATAAGCTCATCTTGAACAACATCATTCCACCGTCAAGGAAATCTAGTGTGTGCTAGTTTTCCCACTTGAACAAGCACAAGTGCATCTTGAAACAACATCATTCCATCATGGGGGAAAGTTGTTTTATGTTGGATTTCCCTCTTGCAAAAGCACAAGTACATCTCGAACAACATCATTCCACCATGGGGAAAAGCTTAGCTAGATTTCCCTCTTGCACAAGCACTAGCACATCTCGAAAATCATCCACCATGGGAGTAAGCTAGCGCGTGCTATTTTTCTCTCTTGAACAAGCACAATCTCATCTCAAACAACATCATTCAATGTGCGGGAAAGATAGCATGTGGTAAATTTCCCCCTAGCACAATCACATCTCCAATAACATCATTCCACCATGGGGGAAAGCTAGCGTGTGCTAGCTTTCCATCTTGCAGAAGCACAAGTGCATCTCGAACAACATCATTCCACCATGAGGGAAAGCTAGCGCGTGCTAGCTTTCCCTCTTGCACAAGCACAAGCGCATCTCGAACAACATCATTTTAGCATGGAGGAAATCTTTCACATTCAATTCTTCCCTCTTGCACAAGCATAAGCTCATATTGAACAACATCATTCCACCGTCAAGGAAATCTAGCGTGTGCAAGTTTTCCCTCTTGAACAAACACAAGTGCATCTTGAAGCAACATCATCCCACTGTGGGGGAAATCTAGTTTATGTTGGATTTCCCTCTTGCAAAATCACAAGCACATCTTGAACAACATCATTCCACCATGGGGGAAAGCTAGCACATGCTAGCTTTCCCTCTTGCACAAGCACTAGCACATCTCGAAAATCATCCCAGCATGGGGGTAAGCTAGTGCATGCCAGTTTTCCTTCTTTCACAAGCACAAGCTCATCTCAAAAAACATCATTCAATGTGGGGGAAAGCTAGCATGTGCTAGCTTTCCCCCTAGCACAATCGCATATTGAATAACATCATTCCACCACGGTGGAAATCTAGTGCATGCTAGATTTCCATCTTGCAGGAGCACAAGTGCATCTCGAACAACATCATTCCACCATGGGGGAAAGTTAGTGCGTGCTAGCTTTCCCTTTTGCACAAGCACAAGTACATCTCGAACAACATCATTTTATCATGGAGGAAAGCTTGCACATGCAAGTCTTCCCTCTTGCACAAGCATAACCTCATCTTGAACAACATCATTCCACCGTCAAGGAAATCTAGCATGTGCTAGCTTTCCCTCTTGAACAAGAACAAGTGCATCTTGAAACAACATCATTCCACCATGGGGGAAAGCTATTTTATGTTGGATTTTCCTCTTGAAAAATCACAAGCACATCTTGAACAACATCATTCCACCGTGAGGGAAAGCTAGCGCATGCTAGCTTTCTCTCTTGCACAAGCACTAACGCATCCCGAAAATCATTCCACCATGGGGGTAAGCTATCGCGTGCTAGTTTTTCCTCTTGCACAAGCACAAGATCATCTCAAACAACATCATTCAATGTGGGGGAAAGCTAGCATGTTCTAGCTTTCCCCCTAGCACAATCACATCTCGAATAACATCATTCTACCATGGGGGAAAGCTAGTGCATGCTAGCTTTCCATCTTGCAGAAGCACAAGTGCATCTCGAACAACATCATTCCACCATGGGGGAAATCTAGCACGTGCTAGCTTTCCTTCTTGCACAAGCATAATCACATCTCGAACAACATCATTTTAGCATGTAGGAAAGCTTGCACATGCTAGTCTTCCCTCTTGCACAAGTATAAGCTCATCTTGAACAACATCATTCCACCATCATGGAAATATAGCGTGTGCTAGCGTTCTCTCTTGAACAAGCACAAGTGCATCTTGAAACAACATCATGCCACCATGGGGGAAAGCTAGTTTATGTTGGATTTTCCTCTTGCAAAAGCACAACCACATCTCGAACAACATCATTCCATCATGGGGGGAATATAGCGCATGCTAGCTTTCCCTCTTGCACAAGCACTAGTGCATCTCGAAAATCATCCCACCATGGGGGTAAGCTAGTGCGTGCTAGTTTTTCCTCTTGCACAAGCACAAGCTCATCTCAAACAACATCATTCAATGTGGTGGAAAGCTAGCATGTGCTAGCTTTTCCCCTAGCACAATCACATCTCGAATAACATCATTCCAACATGGGGGAAAGCTAGCGCGTGCTAGCTTTCCATCTTACAGAAGCACAAGTGCATCTCAAACAACATCCTTCCACCATGGGGGAAAGCTAGCACGTGCTAGCTTTCCCTCCTGCACAAGCACAAGCACATCTCGAACAACATCATTTTAGCATGGAGGAAAGCTTGCACATGCTAGTCTTCCCTCTTGCATAAGCATAAGCTCATCTTGAACAACATCATTCCACCGTCAAGGAAATCTAGCGTATGCTAGCTTTCCCTCTTGAACAAGCACAAGTGCATCTTGAAACAACATCATTCCACTATGGGGGAAAGCTATTTTATGTTGGATTTCCCTCTTTCAAAAGCACAACCACATCTCAAACAACATCATTCCATCATGGGGGAAAGCTAGCGCATGCTAGCTTTCCCTCTTGCACAAGCACTAGTGCATCTCGAAAATCGTCCCACCATGGGGAAAAGCTAGTGCATGCTAGTTTTCGCTCTTGCACAAGCACAAGTTCATCTCAAACAACATCATTCAATATGGGGGAAAGCTAGCATGTGCTAGCTTTCCCCCTAGCATAATCACATCTCGAATAACATCATTCCACAATGGGAGAAAGGTAGCGCGTGCTAGCTTTCCATCTTGCAGAAGCACAAGTTCATCTTGAACAACATCATTCCACCATGGGGGAAAGCTAGCGTGTGCTAGGAGCATCTCGAACAACATCATTGTAGCATGGAGGAAATATTGCACATGCTAGTCTCCCCACTTGCACAAGCATAAGCTCATTTTGAACAACATCATTCCACCGTCAAGGAAATCTAGCATGTGCTAGCTTTCCCTCTTGAACAAGCACAAGTGCATCTTGAAACAACATCATTCCACCATAGGGGAAAGCTAGTTTATGTTGGATTTCCCTCTTGCAAAAGCACAAGCACATCTCGAACAACATAATTCCACTAGGGGAAAGCTAGTGCATGCTAGCTTTCCCTCTTGCACTAGCACTAGGGCATCTTGAAAATCATCCCACCATGGGGGAAAGCTAGCACGTGCTAGTTTTCCCTCTTGCACAAGCACAAGCTCATCTCAAACAACATCATTCAATGTGGGGGAAAGCTAGCATGTGCTAGCTTTCCCTATATCAAAATCACATCTCGAATAACATCATTCCACCATGGGGGAAATCTAGCGCGTGCTAGATTTCCATCTTGCAGAAGCACAAATGCATCTCGAACAACATCATTCCAACATGAGGGAAAGCTATCGCGTGCTAGCTTTCCCTCTTGCACAAGCACAAGAGCATCTCAAACAACATCATTTTAGAATGGAGGAAAGCTTTCACATGCTAGTCTTCCCTCTTGCACAAGCATAAACTCATCTTGAACAACATCATTCCACCATCAAGGAAATCTAGCGTGTGCTAGCTTTCCCTCTAGAACAAGCACAAGTGCATCTTGAAGAAACATCATTCCACCATGGGGGAAAGCTAGTTTATGTTGGATTTCCCTGTTGCAAAAGCACAAGTACATCTCGAACAACATCATTCCACTGTGGGGGAAATCTTAGCTAGCTTCCCTTTTTCACAAGCACTAGAACATATCGAAAATCATCCCACCATGGGGGTAAGCTAGCATGTGCTAGTTTTCCCTCTTGCACAAGCACAAGCTCATCTCAAACAACATCATTCAATGTGGGGGAAAGCTAACATGTGCTAGATTTCCCCCTAACACAATCACATCTCGAATAACATCATTCCAACATGGGGGAAAGCTAGTGCGTTATAGCTTTCCATCTTGAAGAAGCACAAGTGCATCTTGAACAACATCATTCCATCATGGGGGAAATCTAGCGTGTGCTAGATTTCCCTCTTGCACAAGCACATGCGCATCTCGGACAACATCATTTTAGCATGGATGAAATCTTGTGCATGCTAGTCTTCCCTCTTGCACAAGCATAAGCTCATCTTGAACAACATCATTCCATCGTCAAGGAAATCTAGCATGTTCTAGCTTTACCTCTTGAACAAGCACAAGTGCATCTTGAAACAACATCATTCTACCGTGGATGAAAGCTAGTTTATGTTGGATTTCCCTCTTGCAAAAGCACAAGCACATCTCGAACAACATCATGTCACCATGGGGGAAAGCTAGCGCATGCTAGTTTTCCCTCTTGCATAAGGATAGGCACATCTCGAATATCATTTGACCATGGGGGAAAGCTAACAGCAGCTAGTTTTCCCTCTTGCACAAGATCAATCTCATCTCAAACAACATCATTCAATGTGGGGGAAAGCTAGCATGTGCTATCTTTCCCCCTAGCACAATCACATCTCGAATAACATCATTCCACCATGGGGTGAAGCTAGTTTGTGCTAGCTTTCCCTATTGCACAATCTTAAGTGCATCTCAAACAACATCATCCCACCATGGGGGAAATCTAGCGCGTTCTAGCTTTCCCTCTTGCACAAGCACAAGCACAAGCGCATATCGAACAACATCATTTTATCATGGAGGAAAGCTTGCACATGCTAGTCTTTCCTCTTGCACAAGCATAAGTTCATCTTGAACAACATCATTCCACCGTCAAGGAAATCTAGTGTGTGCTAGCTTTCCCTCTTGAACAAGCACAAGTGCATCTTGAAACGACATCATTCCACCGTGGGGAAAATCTAGTTTATGTTGGATTTCCCTCTTGCAAAAGCACAATCACATCTCGAACAACATCATTCCACCGTGGGAGAAAGATAGCGCATGCTAGCTTTCCCTCTTGCATAAGCATAGGCACATCTCGAACATCATTCGACCGCGGGAGAAAGCTAAAATGAGCTATTTTTTCCTCTTGCACAAGCACAAGCTCATCTCACACATCTTATGGCATGGTTTTGAAATGGTCATTGATGATGGTAACAATATGTAGAATAAAAAGACTTGTTTTCTGAAGTATTTTAACGTTTTTTGGTATTGTAGCTGAATCCAAATCAATTGCATTTTACCAGTTTGTATGCTAAGCATGACAAGATTTTTGAACATCCAATAGAAATCTTAATCTAGATATGATGAGTGGGAAAATATTTAATTAATCAACCTTCCAATTATACTGTTAATTGATCAACCCCACGATGATACTAGGTTGATAATCCAACATTCATGATCAACAACATGGTTACTTGTGGCTATAAGTTGTAACTCATGTTAATAACATGAAAAAATCCTGAAACAGAGAAACAAAATATGAAAGAACAAGAATCACATGATGACAAAGGCATTCATGTTTACTCTTTCTGACTCCTAAAACAGGGTTGTTAAAGGACAATAACAAATTCAAGCAAACAGAGGCGACATGTACAAAACAAGCTACAGCCAAAACCTCTTAAAAACAAAGCACAC
>SNQJ01S0024358.1:10228-33051 GCA_010110895.2 Picea sitchensis
CTTGCATCAAGATACAAGTTCTTATTTTTACATAAACACTTACACACAAAACTTTAAACTCACCAAGTAAATGTAACCTGTAATTGTCGATCTTGGAGCACCAAAGTACAACAAGAGTCTACAACTTATAACATACTGGACATAATCAAACTAGTAATATGCTCTTGTGGCACCGAAGAACACGCAAGAACTACAAGGTTGAATTACATCGTTCTGCTCTATATTTGGTTCTTCTTTACAACTTAAACAATATAAAAATAACGAATTTGACATAAAACTCTGACGGATGCATGACTTCAGAACTTCAATGACTTTCAGCCTAGCACAGTCTTCAACAGTGTGATAACTCTCGAGAACGAAGGTAAAATCATCAAGAATTTGTGTATCACGATATTTTGCAGTGGAGGCAAGAAGTACTGGTGGAGGAGCGACATAGCTGATGAGAGAATCAATTTCCAGATCTGATCGTTAGGCAGGCGATTCCTACAGCAGCAAAAAAACGGATCTCCTTGCACAGCATGACGGCTCTCACGTCGGATTGAACGGATCTCCTTGCACAACGATTTGCACAGGACAGACGGCTTCTCCACAGTGATCAACGGGTTTCTTCTTTTGCTGTAGCAGCTCACTCATGCATTTTCAGTGAACAGAGTTCAACAGCGATTCAATAAACGCAACAATCCTTGTGTGCGCAGATCAACCGGCGGCGATACCTCGATGCTGCAAATCCTGCAAATCCTCAACCAAGCGGTAGGAAAACAAACAACTAACACATAAATAAAAACAATCCACTCTCACTCTACGCTAATCTATTTACAGAAGATTAACATTGTCTAGATTGCATGATCACAGCCCCTCTCATGAGAGAGTCAGGGCTGAGCCTGCTCTGATACCAAATTAGAAATTGGAAGAGCAGCCATTGCACAGGAATAACACACAAACAATTTTGTATATTGCACAGATAAATGGAGGTTACAAATGGAGGTTACATATATAGCATGCAGATCACTGACTCCTAGCAATCTAGATCCTAAGAAAGTGGATCTGATTAGCTAAAAATAGTAAACCTAGAAACTCACAGTTACAACATCTAACTCCCAGTTACCACAGCTGCAAGGCTAACTCACAGTTACAACAGCTGTAAGCATTATCTCTTACTAAAGTAAGCTTTATTCTAACAGATAGCATGATGGATATCATTTGCAACATGAAACAATTTGGATATTATGTATTTCATGATTAAAGGAGTTCTTTATATACAATGTGAGATTGTTGGGTATGTGTTATATTCTTTGCATGTGTGTGTGGGCTCGTGAGGTTTGACAAGTACCTCGGACGATCCCAACTATTTTAGCGGAATTTGCTATTTTTAGCGGTTTTCTAAACTAATCCTGGATTAAGGGATTAGAGTTTTGGTAGCTACGGAATACCTAAAGCATTGTATATATTGTACGGTGAATGGTGAAATTAAGACAATGAAGAGTTGAAAGGTGTGACACCAAGGAAGGGTTGGTTTTCTCCCGGTTAAGGGTTTCAAATCTATGTGTACTATGTGTATGAGCCATTGATTAATTTTTGTTTTGCTTAAGAATCTGTATGCACTGCTTTACTTCACAAGTTTAAAACTTACAAAGATAACATAGAATCACACAAATTACTCTAACTTAGAATGGCATGAAACAATCTCAATATTGCATACTCCATGGTTGAGGGAGTTCTTAAACAATGTGAGAAGATGGAGATTCAAACAATATTGTACTTGGAATGAAATGAAAGAAGTCCAATATTGTGTACTTCATGTTTAAGGAAGTTCTTCGAAAACAACGTGAGAAGATGGAGAATCGCACAATTATCATGATTTGGAATGGCTTGAAACAACATCAATATTATGTACTACGTGATCGAGGAATTTCTTTAGAAACAATTTAAGAGGATGGAGAGTCACACACTGATTCTAACTTGCAATGGCATAAAACAACTCCATATTGTGTACTTCGTGATCGAGGAAGTTCTTCAAAAACAATGTGAGAAGATGGAGAACCAAACAAACTACAATGATATCATATAACTACCTTGGTTTGGATTCGTTTTGCAATGAAAATGTCTTCAAAGTGAAGATTGATCATAACATTCTACTATTTGAATGAAAGATTGATGATAAAGCACTTTACAAGTGATTTAGCATGCTAAAACACTTAATTTGATGTCAAGAACTTTACTGATGCCGTGAAAAATTCTAGAAATCATGAATATGTCTATGGTTGTCAAGACTTGTTGGGAGGTCCATAGACACTAGCATGAAGAGCAGGATGGTACAACATTACGTGGATTGACTATGTGCAAGAAATGTATGACAAATTATATCCCTTGAATTATTAGGAAGGTCAATATATGAAGTGACAACACCTATACGAGTGCCATGATGAATATGTCAACAACTACATAGACAAGTTCCATACTCTTAGAGCCCAATGGGATAGATTGAGTAGTTGATTGCTTTGAGATTCATGTAGGAGGCCTCAGGGTTGATCTCCCAGGTTGGCTAACTCTGCTACATGCCTCCCTTGATGTCCCTACCGAGTCAAGCACCATAATTAGCATTGGCAGGTTTACACTAGGTACCATCCGTGAATTGTGGGGAAGTGACTAAGGGGTTGGTTTCCTCTATTGCATGTCTCAGTTGATGTCCCTATCAAATCACTCATTGTAATCGACCTTTATAGGTTTACATAGGTACCATCTATGAAATATTAATAAGTGCTTGGGGGTTTCCCTGTGTGGTTTTCTTTAGAAAAAAAAATCCATACTCTTATAGGTCAATTAAATATTAGAGAGGAAGAAGCAAATATAGTTCTTAAGTACCAAAATGGCCCTTACACCAATACATCCCTTGGAAGATGGAATTCATGACATGAACACAGTTAGAAATGCTCGTAGATTCACAATAAATGTCCAACAAAAGTGCAATCTCAAACAATGCACCAACTCTTATGTAATTATCATGAATAGCAATAATAAAACTTGGGCCACAATGCAAACAAAATTACATATGCTAAAAAAACATGCACCAACCAAAAAAGGAAGGAATCATGAGTCATTTCCAATAGAAGAGGCAATACATTGGTAACAGGTACACCATTAATAATATTTACAATAATGACAAATCAAAGTGTGGTTTGTGTTGGATGTTTTAGCAAAGATAAAAAAATCTTCCGATATAAGATCAAGACATGGGAAATCATAACAACTTCTACACCCAAATCCTTAAGCATTGTTATTCTCATAACGCACATGGACTCATCTCCCTCATCTAAGAACAAATGAATTAGAGGAAGAAAAATCATGTTTTCTTAATAGTTAAACATGGATAACTCATCAATAACTTCTTCATTTCATCATGGCAAACCAAAGTAAAAAAAAAATGATTCCCTTGGATACTAATCAATCACAAAAATGAACCACCCACACCCCCACACACTACATCTAGTGACTTGTTTCCAAGAAAAAATTGTACAACACACACCGGTGCATCTTTCAATGTACCATCTACCCCTAGGAGGAAGAAGTGACACATGGTCTTGCAATTCTAGATATCTATGACATGCTTATTGTAACACCCCCGGTTTTAGTCCCCACAAATTATAATGTAATTTTATAAATGTGATTTAGGTTGGTGAGTCGATGTGTTGGGGCGAAGAGCATGTATTGGTTTAATGTGGCAGAGGTCGAATTGTATATTATGTGCATTAAATAATCAACAAAAATAGTAATCACTAGCTGTGATACAAGAGGGATGAAAACAATGGGAGGTTATGATTTCACAAGAGAGAGGGGTCCAAGGGGGAATTATTCATGGATATTAATCCAACCCACATTCCTGAAATTATTATCATTGTGTATAAACCTTCTATTTGTTGTTGAGTGTTCCCAAAGCCAATCATTTAACTCTTGTAAGAGAGTGGGTGTGAGAAGTCAAATCCCATAGTTATTAGAGAGTATGGGTTGAAGTACAATCATCTTTGGCAAGAGTGGGAGTCAAGCAAGCAAGGGAGAAGAAGGTAAATTAATATGCAGAATGGAGAAAAATTTTACAGGCATATTTTGGGTAGCAAGGGAGGAGTTGAGTGCTAGGAAGAGAGCCAGCCATGTTGTGCTTGAAGGTAGCCATGGTTTGGTTGTGTTTTATGTTGAGAAAGAGGCCCATGTGCCTGTAAATCAAGTTGTAATCCTGTAGAGCATTTTCCTATTGAGGAAATGGCTCAAGAGCCTTGTGAAGTTATGGTGAGAAATCTTGGATTAGTTGGGAGGATCATGGTCATCCAAGTGCACTGGAGCCCTAGAGGTAAGTGGGAAGGCCCAAGTGACTGTGTGTAGTGAAGGGGGATTCCATTCCTTGGGTTGTGCAAGTTGTGGGGATCAGAGTGGAACCTGGGTTTTGGGGCTACTGTGTGTGGAGAGTGGACAATCAAGAGCCTGGACAGATCTCCTTGTGGACTCATAGCCTCAACTCAAGGGTGGCCTGTTGTTGGGAGAAAATGAACAACAACACCTATGGATGGGAGGTTCATTCTTTGTACACGACTAGTCGATTATTATACATACAAATAAGTTATTTGTTATGTTATTATGTTTATTTCATTGTGAAAATGGTGTCAAACAGGCATTTTGGATACAATTTTGAGGAAAATCCTAATGATGGAGGAGATGCGCAGCAACAAAAGAAAGAAAAGAAGGAAATAGCAGAGTGCACAATAAATGCACATTCAGGATAGAAGTTTGTAGTAAAAGCATACTTTCCAACGAATAGAAAGAGAATAAATAAGAGAATAAAGAAGAAAGATAAAGCAGGCGAAATAGAAGGACAACAATTTGACATGCAAAAGTAGCAAGAACAACATTCGGGAATGAAAAAGAAGCATGCAGACGCAAATGCAAGAAAATCACTCCCGAACAAAGAGTGAACATGAGTTGTAATGACTCAGAATGAATTGTAATTGGGCTTTGGGGATAAGCAAGTAGGTTTTTTAGCCCTGGATCACATGATATAAATATGTAATGGGTCGGGTAGAATAGGTTGTTGAAGGCTGAAGGTTGAAGGTTGGAGAAGAACTAATGTGTTGTTGATGTTGAGAGAATAGATTGAGTATGAGAGAGGAAGTCTATGTCTGAGTGGGAAAGGAGAGTTTCAAAGAGAAGCTTGCACTGCAGAGTGGCTAGGTAGGGTGGGCACTGATAACATGATGAATATGTTGTAGCGCAGTGTGCAAGCCTGGAATGGTTACATAAATCATAATAAAGAAGCTAGTCATTGTGGGCATAGCCCAAAGTTGGGTGAACCACGTTAACTCTGTGTCTCTATGTGTGTGATTCATGTGATTGTTTATGAATAGTAGGTTTATGCATGTTAGACTAGATCAGTTTACTATATGATCATTGCACAATAATTATGGATGTTATGGTGAATAGTTTATGTTGCAATCTGCATCACGATGGTACTGCATAAAATCAATTATTAAGTAACCAAGGAATAATAGACATAGGATAATGCACACAGAGTAGATAAGTAAGAATGAATAAGATGATTGCCTCCCATCCCCTCGTTCCTGCAGAAACTTGGTTCCTCCAGCCCCAATAGATGCCTCGAGTGAGACTTCACTTTCATGCAGGGGATGTCGAAAGGGCCAGTATCTAAAGGGTTTTGTTGGTTAGATAACTTGAACCTAGGGTCTTACAATCGCATGCCAACAAATGGTTCTATTGTCGGGACACGAAATCTGTGATTGAGGGAATGTTTTGGAGGCCAACTAAGAAAGAGATTGTGGAATGGCTAGAAGGGAAGGAATGATAATTTTCTCAAAAAGAGAATAGAAACCCTCGGATGAGCGACGAACAATGGATGCAAAGGTACGTGTACATAGAGATGCATGAAATTTTCCTTGGAGAATTTCCGATTATCTTAACTAAATGATCAGAAATATTAGTGGAGAATATTGGAAGGTACCGAACTGTAGCATTGAGGAACTGGACTCATGAGTTAGTAAGGCAGTTGATTTTTTTAGGTAATAAGAATTCTCGTCTAGTTGATTTCTGGTTGGACAGTATATTGGGAGGTTATATTACAAAATTTGTAGTGGATTGTACCCAGACATACAATTTTGTTGAAAGGGATTTCTTCAAGGGTATGCGTGGAAGGTTTATGAAATAATTGGGTACCTGGATAAAGATATTGTTGTGCAACAAGTGCATGATGACAATGGAATATGACTGCTAAGGGGTTTCGCGCACATATGGGAATTGGGGGATGACAAGATGATAGTCTGAAGGTAGGAAAGAATGAAGGAAGAAATGAAGAAGGAAGGGAGGGACTAAGGATGCATAGAATTGAATAAGCGGTATCAAAAGAGGAAGATGAGTTTCAAGTAATGCGCAATGGAAGAAGCTACAAGAGGCTGAAGACTAGGGCTAAGAAAGGAGAGTCATGCAGTGATCCTAAGGGAAGAGAACCCTGCACAAAAGTCCAAACCGTAGAAATATAGATTATAGAAGGAGAGGAAGAGGATTCTCAATCCAGTCTGATAATAGAAGAGTCGTTAATTCCTATTTAGACTGGATCATGTGTCGACCTCACGACCCTATGTATATCACCTAGATCGGAAAAAAACATTTGAGGATTTTTTAAAAGAACTCGTAGTTAGCAAGGGAGGACAAAGTAGCAGTAGATAGAGTAGTGGAAGAAGTGTGTTGATTCAAAGTCAACCAGCATCGCTAAGAGGGGGTACTACACAGAAAAACATGGCAGAGTTAGATAACACATTGAGACTACCTGAGTTCCAGGGAGTTGGTTTAGAGGACCCAGAACATCTATTTGTATGTGAGACAAGTTGGACTGTGAAGAATGTCCAAGACGAGGTTGTAAAGATTGCACAATTGGCAACAACATTTAGGGGCCGCGCATTAGTCCAGTACATGAAACTAAAGTGTACCACACCTACAAGACAAGCCAGGACGTTAGCAGAAATCAGACAAGCATTGTTGAAAGAGTTCAAGAAACTGAAATCTGAGTCGCAGCACATTACAAAGTTGAAGGAAATCAAACAAGTACAGGATGAATCAGTTTGGTATTATGACCAATGTTTTAAGGATTTGATGGGTAGATTGACATTCTAGATCCCTAATCAACAACATAAAAAAATGTTTATTGCAGGATTACTACCACACATTCTACGGTCATTGATACAACTGTGTCGTAGCCTGAAGCTTTGGAGATTGCAATGAGGATGGAAGAATATCCTGTAGGAGATGGGGGAGGAATGGAACAAGTTTAGACATAATTATTTTCCTTAATAATTCAATTATCAGAGCTTACAAAAGGGAAGGAGAAGCGAGAACAAGTCGGGTGAACCAAATGTAGGACTGAAGGCCACCATAAGGACGAATGCCAAAAATTTGCGCAGTATTTGGTGACTGGAGCACCGAATCCATTACTAGGAGGGGGATACTATGAAATATGTAAGAAATGGAGATATCATCCGATTGAGTGTCCATTATTGCAGAAAACCAGAGTACGCCAAGGAACTTATTTTGTAACTTTTGCAAGTCAGTAGGGCATGAAGAGATGGATTGTCGTGCATTCGATTTGATGAGGGAGAACACTTCAAATATGTATAATATTCAGGAGGAGAATGCTGCAATAGAAGGAGGTGGTCCATAGTATAACAATCAGTGAAGATTTAATCCAGTAAACCGAGGAGGATTTGGCAGAGGTTGAGGCAGAGGAAATTTTGGCAAAGGAAGTAGAGGACCAATAATATGTTACAATTGTAATCAACCAGGACATTTAGCTCGTGAATACTTGAACCCTCGTACAACCTACACATATTGTAGAGAACTTGATCATGCAAGAAAATATTGTCCTCAACTACTCGCGAAGTGGCAGGAAAGAGGGAATCAGAACTAGAATCCAAATCATAATGTACAGAAGATATCATCCAAGAAACACAATGAAGGACCTAGAATAGTAGTTTTTACACGCAGAGGAACTAGAATAGGGGATGATGTGATGAATGGAAGGAAGCAAGTTGAGCAATGGGTAAGGAAATCAATAGGACCTTTGCCAACATTTGACCCACAACAAGAAAAGGAGACGTATCAGAGGGCAAAGAAAGAGATACTAGGACTGAATTGGATAGCATCAACATCATATGTGCCTCATATCTGTGAGCGTACTATGCCAAAAAAGTCACTTGGGAAGGTAAGTACTTTGAGAGAGTTTTTGAGAATTTGTGTGGTGTTGATGAAAGACGAAACTGCGTTGAATGCATTATGTGAAATGATTGATCATTGCACACAAGAAAAGGAAATTCCTATCGCATATAGGGTAGTGAATCAGGTACTGCACAAAAAGAGGACCAACAGAGAATTCAAATTAAGTGCAGATATTGGGGAATACGATGTCAATAACATGATTTTATAATTGATTTTGGATGCAAATGTGTTACCAAAGCAGACTTGGTAAATGATGGGTAAACCCAAGTTGATTTGGTCTCCTATTCAGTTAAGGTTGAAAAACCAACACAAGATAGTATCAATTGTTTGATTGATAAGAGTACCTGTGAATATAGATGGAGTGCACAATGTAGTAGATTTTGAATTCATTAAGATCGTGGATGATAGATAGCCATATTCGGCTCTGGTGGGACTAGAATGGGCCTTTGATAATCAAGTGATCATTAATCTGAAGAGGGGGGAGATGATATTTGAGGTAGGAGACTTGAATTTTACTACACCATTGGATCCGACAAAAGGAAATAGGTATATAGAGCCAACAAGAGGGAACAAAATTGACAATTTGTATAACATGATTATAAGGATGGATGACTATGTCAACCCGACTGCAAATGGTGTACTCAGTTGGATACGCATTAGATCATGCATGTCAAATTCGAAGGAAGGTCTGGAACATTAGTGACAGAGGATGCATGAAGTATCAACTAAATGATGTGCATGCATAGCTCGATCATTGCGCTAGATTGGAAGGAAGTTATGTGATCCACCTAAGTATAATGGATTAATTTATATAAGATCGTTTGTAAATGCGTTTGAGTTGCAAGTACCTGAACAACAAAGACTATTGGCGCTAGATGTTTTCTTAAAGGCCACTTCAGCTAGATGGTGGGTTGCACACAAAGAGGGAATGGAAGACTATTTGCAGTGTAGAAGACTAATGCAAGTGAGATTTGGTACCGAGTTGGAGAATATTGTGCATAAGTATACAGGGATAAGTGACCTAGCATATCATATTGGGCAGTGCAGAAACATATGGGGATCAATATAAAAGAAGGAATGGACGCATGGGTTTATACATACACTGGATACAATTCTGAAGAATTGGTACATGGAGATAGAAATGGGAAGAGAAACAAACCGGGATGAGTTGATTCAAAGGTTTAAGGTAATATTTACTTTTGAACATGAATATCCATTACTATATGCAATGTTGCAGGCCATTAGAAATAAGATATTTTTAGAATAAGGGTTGATAGAGGTGGTATATGTGTGCAGTGCACACAAAGATTCTATGAATGTCCATGAATTAATGGAATGTTACAATGTTTCTAAGGAAGAGAAGGACAATGAAGATCCAAGGAATCTAAAAGTACCTGAAACTGAGGGGGAACACGCAGTAGAAGGGACATAGCTTGAATCTATTTTGTACACACAACCAATAAACACATGGAAGGTAAATATTGGGAAAGGAAAACCCAAAGTTTTTGTAGATAGGAAATTATTGGAATGATGAAACGATGGAGAAGATTGCAGATTTACTACGTGAGTATCATGATCTATTCCCAACTACATTTTCATATATGAAGGGGATAATTGGTGAATTAGGTGAGATGAAGATCCCTTTGAAACTAGATGCTAAGCCAATGTGACAAAGACCCTACAGATTAAATCCAAAGTATAAAGAGAATTTAAAGGTAGAGATAGACAGAATGTTAGAAGTAGGGATTATTGAACTAGTGGTGGAATCTGAATGGATAAGTCCAACAATGGTACAAGATAATAAAACATGAGGAATCAAGATTTGTGTAGACCTAAGGAAGTTGAATGATGCATGTCTACATGATCCATTTCCAGCACCTTTCACAGACGAAGTACTAGAGAATGTAGGAGGGAAGGAGGCCTATTCTTTCATAGATGGATTCTCAGGGTATCATTAGATAAATTACCAGAACACAGTGATGCCCTTTGGACTAAAGAATGAACCTGCAATTTTTTCAAGAGTTGTTGTTGCAACTTTTAAGGAATTTATCCATAAGTTCCTTGAAGTATACCTAGATGATTGGATTGTGTTTAGTTTATTGAAATATCAGATAGAAGTACTCAGGATAATGTTTGATAGGTGTAGACAATGTCATATTTCACTAAACTTGAAGAAATGTATTTTTTGTGTGCCTTTTGGCATTTTGTTAGACCATGTGGTATGCAAGGGATTATTAGTGGATCCTGCCAAGATTACAATGATTCTAGATTTACAACCACCTATATCAGTCAGACAATTGAGAGTAACCCTAGACCATACAAGATATTACAGGAAGTTCATTAAGGGCTATGCACGGATTACAACACCTATGGAGAAGATATTGAAGAAAAAATATCTGGGAGGCATGGTGAATGGAAGTCGGTTGAAACTCTATAGAGACGATCGACCATCTGTGCATTAATATGAACTGTGCAAGAAAACATATATCATAGTAGATGTACTATAGTAGGGAGGTAAAATACATAAAAACAAACAAAAAGTAGAAAAAGGAAGAAAACAAACAAAAAGTAGAAAAAGCAAGAAAACAAATAAAGAGTGGAAAAACAAGAAGAAATACAAAATTAGACAGGAAGAAATATCGCAAAGAAAAAGGGAGTATCACACAGATGAAAAAAACAACACAGAGGCAGTTAAGTGCACGTAAAATTCAAGCGTGGAACGAGAAAGTTAAGGGCATTAAAGCACAAAAATAATAGTTAAAAAACAGTAATGATGACACATCTTGGAGACACGTAGTCATAAATAGAAGGCATCGTCAAGGATTGGTACAGAAGGGAAGATCGAAGGAATAATCTAGTGAAGGATTTGACCTTAATGCCATAATAAGGAAAGTATTGATTGCATACTATGACTGGATTCAACACTTACTTATGGCGTGAAAGAAATTACACAGTTGTCAAAGGGTTATAAAAGTGAATAAGGGATCGACAGGGAAAGTTTATTTGCATTTGATAAGATATATGAGCAGACTAGAGACGAACCAGAACCGACACAGAAAAATTAAAGAAATTAGTTGTAGAGAACAATGGAACCACCAAAAGTTGGGGCATTAGCAACCGCAACACATAAGCAAACAAAAATACCATCGGTTGCACCAATGTTCGTGGAAACACCCAGAGCTTCAACCTCACAGTTGAGCTTTCACAGGGACTACATATCACCAAGAAAGGACACCGCACCACAGGTTAAAGTACCCACAGATGGAAAGTACTCGTTGGTCACCTCCTGAGGAAAAGGATCAAAGGGAAAGGACAACGAGAACTTCAGTGGAAAAGATTAAGAGTCTATACCAGGAGTGTGTGAGCCTGTTTGAAAAGAGTACGCATATTTGGACACATCTCACAATGAATCCAGAGCTAAAGGAGATTGAGGATAGAATAAGAAGTACACATGAATATGACCAGAAAACCAAAGGAATCATGAACACTCTACCTCTTTTCGAATGGATGACATCCATCCTTGCAAATAGACAAAACTACAACAAAGTAGAGCATATGCGAGTAGAGCAGAAGAAGGTTGCATAGAAATTAGAAACCCTACAGAATCAAGCACTCAAGGTAATATGGGAATTGGCCATTGCGCAGGGCACGACAAAGCAAGCAACGCAAGAAACTGAGGAGAAACTTACGACCTTCACTATGCAGTTCGTAGAGGAAATTTTGGGAAAATATGAAGAAGCAACAAAAGAATTCGCATCAGCAAGGGAAACCCTCCAAAATTTCATGGAGGCATGGAGAAGTGCAACGCAACAGGACTAAGTGGCTCGGGACGAGCCACAGGTGAGTGTTGGGGGCACGTTGGACATGCATTTTGGATACAATTTTGAGGAAAATCCTAAGGATGGAGGAGATGCATAGTAGCAGAAGAAAGAAGAGAAGGTAAGACTGAAGTGCACAATAAAGACATATTTAGGATAGTAGTGCACAATAAAATCATACTTGACAACGAATAGAAAGAGAATAAAGCAAGAAGATAAAGAGGGTGAAAAGGAAGGACAACATTTCAGCATGCAAAATCAAATAGATGTGCAAAAGAAAGAAGACAAATAGTCGGGAATGCAAACTCAACATGTAGACGCAAAAGAAGGAAAAGCATTCCCGAACAAAGAGTCAACATGATTTTTAATGAGTCAAAATGAGTTGTAATTGGGTTTTGGGGATAAGAAAGTAGGGTTTGAGCCCTAGATCACATGATATAAATATGTAATGTGTCAAGTTGAATAGGCTACTAAAGGCTAAAGGCTGAAGGTTGGAGAAGAACTAATGTGTTGTTGATGTTAAGAGAATAGACTGAGTATGAGAGAGAAAGTCTATGTCTGAGTCGGAAAGGAGAGTTGTAGAGAGAGGCTTGCACTACAGAGAGACTAGGCAGGGTGGGGATTGATAACATGATGAATCTATTGTAGCGTAGTGCACAAGCCTGGAATGGTTACAAAAATCATAGTAAGGAAGCCAGTCGTTGTGGATATAGCCCAAAGTTGGGTGAACCGCGTTAAATTTGTGTCTCTGTGTGTGATTCATTTGATTTTTTATCAATAATAGGTTGATGCATGTTAGACTAGATCTTTTTACTATATGATCATTGCATAGTAGTTATGGATGTTATGGTGAATAGTTTATATTGTAATATGCATCATGATGGTACTTCATAAAATCAATTACTAAGTAACCAAGGAATAGCCTACACAAGATAATGCACATAGAGTAGATAAGTAAGAATGAATAAGATGATCGCCTCCCATCCCCTCGTTCCTGCAGAAACTTGGTTCCAACATCCACAATAGATTCCTCAGGTGAGAATTCACTTGCAAGCAGGTGATGCTGAAAGGGTCGGTATCTAAAGGGTTTTGTTGGTTAGATAACTTGAACCTAGGGTCTAACAACCGCGCACCAACAAATGGTTTATATGAATGCTTGTGTTTGTTGTGTGCTTATTATATGCATTCACATTTTTAATATATATTGTTATATGCATTTATAATTATGGTACAAGCCAAATGGTTAAATATGTGTGTGATTTGTAGCCGGTAACTTACATGAAATTAATTAGAAGAAAATATTAAATTCAGATGTGAAGTCCACTCATAATGGCCCTCAGTTGGACTGGGTACGTTACACTTATGGCACAACCATATCTATGGAAAATGAATTGAATATTTGAGACATGCCCTTAAAATGTTGTCCTTGACATCAAAAGGAGACTTTTCTACATTTCTAAGGTAAATCCTGGATGGACTATATCTCTTATTTCTGTAACATAATGTGGTAAATTGGAAAGTCATATAAAATAAAATCTTGTCATTGACAATTCCGCTGCAAGCCAGACACATCATTTTCATCCTTGTATAATTTTTCTTTGTCAAACGATTTGTGCAATAGAAGTACTACATTTTTGTTCTTATAAATGAATATATATCGATATCTTTAAGGATATTTTGAGTGTTCTACATTGCAAGATCCAACACATAATTTATCTACTTCCCATAACAACGTTACCTGATAGAGTTTTGTATCATAAATCCTTGCTAGAAAATAAAAGATAAAACACACACACACATACACATAAAACCTTTTATAGAAGTGACCTCAAATTTTGGTCATGTCTATATGGATGCTTGATTGCATGACAAGGGAAAAAGGTCATTAGCGCATTTGTGTTGGTTTTCAATTATTGTACATGATCACAATGAAGAAAATGTACCACATTCCTCTGATTGGCGACCTTTTAGACACACTATAGGTTCGAACGAGGTATTTCACCAAAAATGACTTGATGTCTTGCTACCACTAAGTTCTATTGACCCTCAAGTTGTTTGGAAGACAACCTTGAAAGCTAAGGAGGGGTTATATGAGTGGTTGGTCATGTCTTTTAACTTAACCAATGATTCTACAACTTTCATGCACCTTATAAGTGATGTTTCACAACCATTAACAAGTAAATTTTTTATTGTTTATATTAATGATGTGTTGATTTTTAACAAGACAAGAGAAGATCACCTCTTGCTTATTGAAACACTTCTAAAGAAATCCTATATCAACAACATGATATTTTCAAACTTAGATAAGTATGCATATTCTTTGAGATGCCACTAGTAGCTTGGTTTCATCAATTGATGATAAAAGCATGCAAATGGATCTAGATGAAATTTATGTCCCTTGCAATTGGATTACCTTGGCCAATCTAAGAAAGTTGTGAAAATATTTGTGTTGGAATTCTCCCACATCACACACCTCCTTTACCCTCTTTTTCTTGTAAAAGTTTCTAAGAAGATCATGTTCCCTTGGGAAATAATGTATCAATAAGACTTTGTAATATTAATGTGCATATTTGATGCAGACCCGCTACCTCAGTAAGGTCCGTTGACCTCCCGATATTTGGATCGCTCTAATTCCCTGAGTTGGATTAACTCTTTCGATTCCCTGTTGGAATCCCACGAACAAATCCACAGGTCCAAATGCGAAACTCAGCCCGTGCGCACAAGCATCAGACATGAGATTCCCTCCACATGACCACTACCGTGATCACAAGCCTAACCAAAGGCACATCGTGATTTCGCAAGTCGGGTATTTGTTTGTGAGTCACCCCGACTCTCCCGACCTCTGAAATCCTGATAGGGGCCTAGCACTAGCTAGCTCCTCCCTTATCCTCCTTCCATATGTCCCGTCGCTATGACCTAGGGCCAAACCTCCAAGCGCGTCGGGATATTGCGTATCAAAACTCCCGATATAAATTTGCTTCCTTTTCCCGATGTCCAAACTCTCGATGACCGCTTATACTAGATCAATGGTCCTCGTTCCCCCACGATCCGACGGTCCAGATCGCATCGGGATTTCGTGATTCGAGAACCCTGAGAACGGTTCCTCTATGCTCTTCCGACTCCCGAAATGTCAATATTCTAAAATTATCCCTGGACAATCAATGGTCCAAAGCTCTCCTCGATTGACGGCTACAATCAAGCCACGAACTTGGGCCTTGAGAGCTCCCATGATTCTCCCCTTTGACTTCTCCGATGTGTGAGTCAGTGAAATGTTGATCGCTCGCCACGCGTCCCTTTCGATGGATGGTCCTGATGATTTCGAGACTTCACGTTTCGCAAAGTCGAAAGACTTCTCACCTCAGATCTTTCGATACCCGATCCTCTGAAATCTGCTGCCACCTATCCTCTGACGATGGACGGTTCCGATCTCGTTGGAACTTCAGGACTTCGCAAAGTCCACTCTTCTGTACACTATCAAAGGGTTTAAACCATGTGCACCTTCCTTTGGATCCAATAGTTGTTGGTCCACGTGCTCAAATCCGACGGCCAAGATCTGTTCTCCTCTGCGCGTTCCTCCTGTGTGTTTGGACATGAGATTCAACGCTCAAGATCTTCTCCTCTGCAGCTGATCTAATGGTTGTTATCGCTCCTCCTCCTAAGCTTTGGTGTTCTTCCCAAACTTGGAAGAATTCAAATGTTTTCAAAGGCCTCCACCTTTGATTATTTTGTTGTGAGCCCGATGTCTTGAGTCTCACCCACGTTCCAAAGACGTTGTCTCTCTTGAGCTTTGGGACTTGGAATAATTCCACTCCTGCGCACTCCTTGTGCTATCTCTTCTGAGCTTTAAACTTGCTCAATCTCTAAGGGACTCATCCCTTCTTCATCTTCCCAAAATACTTTTGGTGCCCTCCTGGCATGTTTTGCACTCGACCTCCTAAGATTTCAAACTTAAAACAAGTTCTCTCTGCACGCACTCCTTGCGCTCTAACCGGCCTTCAACTGGTTGTCTTCAACACTTCGGTTGAGTGTTGGCCTAGTGCACTCCTTGCACAAGTCTTCCTCCAGATTATTCACTAACTCTATAACCTTGAGCTTCAACTGCTCGTACCTCAAAGGTCTCTATCCCTTTTTTCCCTCGAAGAGATATAAGTGCCCTCTTGGAAACTTATGCTCAAGCACTCCTTGTTGAGCTGACAGAGTATTCAGTAACTCTATAAGTGTCTTCTCCTTGACACTTCTCTTATCTCTGAACTTGAAACAAAGTTCTCCTTGTGCACTCCTTGCACTTCGTTCAATGCCCACCTAGCAGAGCTTCACAGAATCCTCAACAATCTGTCATGCAACCCCTTGCATTAAGCCACAAAGAACCTAGATTGAAATAAAAAAACCCAGAGATAGAAATTCTATCTATCCCTGCAGATCAAATATAACATACATCTATAGCCTAAAATTACACACAGATGACATTCATTCAATTACACATAAAACACATAAACACACAAAGAATCTCATGCAGGAAAAACTGCTCTTTGTATAAATATTAATGTTCAGTTACAATGTGTACAAAAGCCCAGACTACTACAGAGTCTCAGCTCTCTCTCTTCACTCCTATTATTCCTATCTCTTCTCCTGGTCTCCTCACTCTCTTCACTTCTCACCCTAATGAATCTAGATACAAAATATATTTTGACAAAAGAGGGGCTCCTCGATCTTTCCCTCCAAGCTACCTACTCTCATTAATTTACATTGAATTACATTCAATGGTTGCCTAATCCGAATTGGATCTAGATCTGATCAACATGTCATCCATTAAAGGCGACCCTATCTACTATCTTCACAAAGGCATCGGCGTGGCTCTTCCAACCTTACAAACATTTAATTACATTTTGAATTTTTGAAAATGAGAGGGTTGGAGCCTCTCCCTTCATTGAATGCGTGTTGAATGTGTTGTCTAGATGGCACGTTGTTGGGTTGGAGCGATGCTCCTACATCATACTCCACTACTGTGAAACACTCATGAGCTCCTGCTCATGAGCTTCCCAGCTCTATTGAAATCCACCTAGATCCCAAATTCTCTTCTGGAGTTGTCCATCTGCTCCACTGCTTTGTTGTTGCTGCTGCTCCCTGCTGCTCTTGCAGGCTTCCTTCTTCTCGTCTTCTTCCTGCTGACAGATTCTTGCGCTGAACTCAACATCAAACTTATTATATCCTCAATCACCTCTTCCAGCTACTCTAATGGTTGGTTTATCTCCTACGATCTGCTTGACTACCTATTCATGGCAGTCATCTACTGGCTCTGGATTTTTCAACCAATCCTCCAACATCTATAATTTCTTCTCCCATGGAGTGAGCATCTTATTTTCATGCTCTTCTTCTGCTAGGGAAAACATTAGTGTCTACTCCTTCTCTTCCTCTATGACAATCACTGTTGGTTGTCCTTTTGTTGCTGCACCCGTGACACACGTTATGGCCTCAACTGGTCTATTTGGCAGGAATATCTCAATTCCTCCAATGATCAGAATACTCCTTTGATCCTCCTCTGTCAGCATTCCTTGTTGATCCAAACTCACCTCTGAGTTCATGAGACTATCAGACAGTCTCATCTCCTCTCCCTTTCCCACCTAGCAATCTGGTATTTCTGCCCTGCCCTCCTGGCAGTTTATGAGATCCTCCAATGATCCAATCTCATTGCCCGCCTGGAAATCTGAACTTTCTTCACTACCCACTTGGCAGCCTTTGAGATCAACCATTGACCTCTTCTCATTTCCCTCTAGGCAACCTGAAAGTTCCTCACTGCTCACCTGCCAGTTTCTGAGACCCTTCTCTGATCTCTTCTCCTCACCATCACTGAGACTCTTCCCAGTTTTTGGCTCACATATATGAACTATCTCCTCTTCACCTCTAAGGTTTTCAACATATCTCAGCCACATTCTCAACAACCTTTGTTTTCCTCTGGCCAACAATTTCTGAACGAGCCACTTTACCTTCTTCTTCAAGGGCCACTCATACAGCCAATGCACCTTTGCATCCTACTACAATTTAAATGCAAGCTTCTCCATCTGTGCTCTTACCTCGCTGAGTTACTGGTCCATCTCAACCTTGCTTTTTTGCTTGCGATCTTTACCTTGACCACTCCTTTGGTCTTCAGTAGCCATCTTCTTTTCTGGTTTCATCTCACTTGGTTGTCAAATGTCTGTTGCCTACATGCAAGAAGATCTCCTCGCACATAGCATCAACATCATGTCTTCATCTTCTGATACCATTGACGGTATTGAACTATCTCCTTTACCTCCTTCACCTGAAATATACAGACGAAAAATCAACTCTGATACCACTTGATGCAGACCCCCTACCTCAGCAGAGTCTGCTGACCTCCCAGTCTTTGGATCGCTCTGATTCCCTGAGATGGATAGGGTCTTTTGATTCCCTGCTGGAACCCCACGAACAAATCCACAGGTCCAAATGTGAAACTCAGCTCATGCGCACAATCATAAGACGTGAGCTTCCCTCCACTTGACCACTACCCGTGACCACAAGCCTAACCAAAGGCGCGTCGCGATTTCATGAGTCGGGTATTTGTTTGTGAGTCACCCCGACTCTCCCGACCTCCGAAATCCTGACAGGGGCCTAGCACTAGCTAGCTCCTCCCTTATCCTCCTTCCATATGACTCCTCGCTTATACCTGGGGCCAAACCTCTGATCGCATTGAGATATTGCGTATCGGAACTCCCGATATAACTTTGCTTCCTTTTCCCGATGTCCAAATTCTCGATGACCGCTTATACCAGATCGACGGTCCTCGTTCCCCCACAATCCGACGGTCCAAATCAAGTCAGGATTTTGCGATTCGTGAACCCTGAGAATGGTTCCTCTATGCTCTTTCGACTCCCGAAATGTCGATATTCCGAAATTCTCCTTGGACAATCAATGGTCTAGATCTCTCCTTGATCGATGGCTACGATCAAGCCGCGAACTCAGGCCTCGCGAGTTCCCACAATTCTCACCTTTGACTTCTCCGATGTGTGAGTTAGCAAAATGTTGATTGCTTGGCATGCGTCCCTTTCGATGGATGGTCCTGATGATTTCGGGACTTCGCGTTTTGCAAATTCGAAAGACTTCTCGCCTCAGATCTTTCGATACCCAATCCTCTGAAATCTGTTGCCACCTGTCCTCTGACGATGGACAGTTCTGATCTCATCGAAACTTCAAGACTTCGCAAACTCCACTCTTCTGTACACTATCAAAGGGTTTAACCCTCGTGCACCTTCCTCCAGATCCAACGACTACTGGTCCACGCGCTCAAATCCAAAAGCACAGATATGTTCTCCTTTGCGCGTTCCTCCTGTGTGTCTAGACGTGAGATTCAACGCTCCAGATCTTCTCCTTTGCAGCTGATCTAATGGATGTTGTCGCTCCTCCTCCTGAGCTCTGGCGTTCTTCCCAAACTTGGAAGAATTCAAATGTTTTCAAAGGCATCAACCTTTGATTCTTCTACTGTGAGCCCAATGTCTTGAGTCTCACCTGCATTCCAAAGACGTTGTCTCTCCTGAGCTTTGGGACTTGGAATAAGTCCACTCCTGCACACTCCTTGTGCTATCTCTTCTGAGCTTTCAACTCGCTCAATCTCTAAGGGACTCGACCCTTCTGCGTATTCCCAAAAGACTTCTGGTGCCCTCCTGGCACATTCTGTGCTCAACCTCCTGAGATTTCAAACTTCAAACAAGTTCTCTCTACATGCACTCTGTGCGCTCTGACCGTCCTTCAACTGGTTGTCTTCAACACTTCGGCTGAGTGTTGGCCTGGTGCACTCCTTGCACAGGTCTTCCTCCAGAGTATTTAGTAACTCTATAACCTTGAGCTTCAACTACTCGAACATCAAAGGTATCTATCCCTTCTATCCCTCGAAGAGATATAAGTACCCTCTTGGCAAATTATGCTCAAGCACTCTTTGCTAAGCTGACAGAGTATTCAGTAACTCTGTAAGTTTCTTCTCCTTGACACTTCTCTTGTCTCTGAACTCGAAACAAAGTTCTCCTTGTGCACTCCTTGCACTTCGCTCAATGCCCACATGGCAGAGCTTCACAGAATCCTTGACAATATGTCATGCAACCCCTTGCATTAAACCACAAAGAACCCAGACTGAAATAAAAAAACCCACAAATATAAATTCTATCTATCCTTGCTGATGGAATCTAACATACATCAACATCATAAAATAACACACAGATGACATTCATTCAATTACACATAAAACACATAAACACACAGAGAATCTCATGCAGGAAAAACTGCTCTTTGTATAAATATGAATGTTCGGTTACAATGTGTACAAAACCTCAGACTGCTACAGAGTCTCGACTCTCTCTCTTCACTCCTATTCTTCCTATCTCTTCTCCTGGTCTCCTCACTCTCTTCACTTCTCACCCTAATGAATCTAGATACAAAAGAGGGGCTCCTCGAGCTTTCCCTCCAAGCTACCTACTCTCATTAATTTATATTGAATTACATTCAATGGTTGTCTAATCCAAATGGGATCTAGATCTTATCAACCTGTCATCCATTAAAGGCGGCCCTATATACTATCTGCACAAAAACATCGACGTGGCTCTTCCAACCTTACAAACATTTAATTACATTTTGAATTTTTGAAAATGAAAGGGCTGGAGCCTCTCCCTTCATTGAATGCACGTTGAATGTGTTGTCTAACTGACGCATTGTTGGGTTGGAGCAATGCTCCTGCATCAATATTGTTCTCTATCCTACTCTTGAAACTCCCTAATCTATGTCATCCTTTGAGATATAACCTAGTAACATATCAAAGTATGTGCTCAAATTATTTTTCCTTACATATAGGAGAGACCTTATCGAATACCACTCTAAATATTGTAATGATGTCATTATAAACTATTCTCTTGTAGTTTCCTTTCGAGTAATTAGATTAATATTTTCTTATCACTTATACATAGTATGGTATATTATATACATGTTATAATTTGAATATGGCATCAAAGAATAACAATCGGCATGTAGATAGGAGTGCACCCATTCTACTAAAAAAAATCGAAGTTGTATGCATGGGGATATTTCTAATACTTAAGTGGTCTACCCATCTTGCTATACTTAAGTGGTATACCCATCTTTGCCTTTGTCACCCTAATCTATGCAACCTAACCTATGTTGTAGTCCTTTTGGGAGTTCCGTGAGGGGATATTGTTATTTGAGTTATTATATTTACCTTCTTTTAATTACCCTATTTAATTTAAAGATATCCCCTTACCTAATTGAATCAATTAAGGGATGGGTAAGAGTCTTTTTTATTTAATTGTTTTAAGTTGGAGAAGGTTAAATTTGATCACTCGTCCTTTCTTTTATTATTATGACTATTTCAAGATTTGGTGTTAGCCAAATCTTGCAGCTATTCTACCCTTAATTTAAGGGTGGAGTGCAACTATTTTCTATAATGTTATACTATTTTTTATAATGTTATATGGATTATCTTCAATTTCTTCCACTAAGGGTTTTTGTGAAGGTTGTGTCCTTAACAAGCATCACAACATCATAGAGAAATTTTGAAATAATAAAGCTTGGTGTGTCTAGGAATAGGTGCAGCTAGTTCATAGTGGCATATGTGTTTTTCTTACAACTCCTTTTTTCTTCGTTGCTCTCTACTTCCTCACCTTTGTTAACCATTACAATTAGGAAAATAATGAGTATATTTTTTGAAGCATAAAAGTGAATCATTTGCATATTTCAAGAATTTAAACCCCTAGTTGAAAAAGAATCTAGAAAATACATCAAGACTCTTTTTACTAATAATGTGAGGAGGTACACTAAAAATGAATTTGCAACATATTTATCAAGGCATGGCATTAAACATCAAAGCATTGTTTCTTACACACTTCAACAAAATAGGGTTGTAGAAAGGAAAAATAGAATTTTAGTTGAAATGGTTAGATGTATGTTGCACTCAATAGGTCTTAAGAAAATATTTTGGGAAAAAACAATTTCTTGTGCAAATTATATTTTGAACAAGGTTTCTACTAAACCTATTTTGTAGGTTACTCTTGAAGAAAAGTGGAGTGGAAGAAGACCAAACATTAGCAATTTCAAAGTATTTGGCTATAAGTGGGGCTCATATTCCTAATGAAAAACAAAAGAAGTTGGATCCCAAATCTCATAAATGCATTTTTTGTTGGCTACATTGAGGATTTTAAAGAATACAAGTTATTTGATCCATTCACTCAATATTTTATTGTTAGATTTCAACTGCACCTGAGGTCTAATCTATTGTCTCTACAGTCATACACAAATTTACCCAATTTGAACTGTAAACATAAACACACTAAGATGCCTAACTACTTTAGCACAACGAAAAATAAATTAGCAATTAGATCATACACAGGTGCACATGCATTTAATGTTCAAATCTATTGTTCTTAAACCAAGAACTAATGGGCTCCCATACCAGGGAAAATGGCTCAATATTTACGCAAGAAAAATGCCAAAACAACTTACAAGAAACTAGTGAAACCCTCCTTGGTTTCCATGCTAGTGTTGTTGTCCTGAGGCTAAGGGTTAGGGAATTCCTTGCCCCCTCAATCCCTCCACTGCCTCTGCAACTCCTTGCTCAAATATTTGTTGAGTCCTTTTAGCACTTCTTTGTTTTCCAAGATATTGATTTTCCCATCCCTTAAAGGTTGTAAAAATGTTGTTATTACCCTGGCTGTAACAACTCTCACT
>SNQJ01S0024358.1:45081-56754 GCA_010110895.2 Picea sitchensis
AAAAAAAAAAAAAATTGTTTATTTCAATATTGAGCTTAAATATAATAAATTTTTGATGTAAAATCTAAATAAAAGTTTTAGTTAATTCGACATCCTAATCTCCAAGTTTATTGAGCGCTTAATCCACAATCCTTTAATGTATCATCTTTGTTTTTGACATTTAACTTTAATAATTTCTATTGAAAAATAAAAATTTATTAAAAATGTCATATGTATAAAGTTTGTTTTTGACATTTAACTTTAATAATTATTTATTAAAAATGTCATGTGAATAAAGTTTGTTTTTGACATTTAACTTTAATAATTTTTAATGAAAAATCAAAATTTATTAAAAAATGTAATGTGAATAAAGTTAGGAAAGTTTTTTGGTATCTCACAGAAATATAAAATTTATAAAAGTATAAAGAAGGTTAAATATATAATTTTATTTTTTTTATAATTTATATTAAAATTTAGTTAGGTAATATTTTTCAAAATTATAAATTTAGATTAATGAAATTGGTATTTTAATATAAAACTGGATTTAACACTTTTAAATATTTCTATTATAACTAAATTATACCATGTTAACATTTGATATCTTTAATTTTATCAATTCAAAATTATCTGTTTTCCCTATTTTAAATAAAAAAATATCATCTCTCTTTTCATTATTTTATTTTGAATCACTAAAAACAATATGTAATGTGTTTAAATTGTGACTTATTATATTATTCTTAATAAATAAATTAGATAAAAAATGTTTTTAATAGACATTTATTTTTATTAATTAGTCCAAATAGAATTGGAATATTTAAAACAATTTGTAATGTGTTTAAGTTATGACTTATTATATTATTCTTAACAAATTAGATAAAAAATGTTTTTAATAGACACATTTATTTTTATTAATTAGTCAAAATTGAATTGGAATATATTTTTATGGAAATCTATTATATTTTTACATTTTAAAGAGAATTGTTTTTGTTGAATACAGTTTTTCTTTATTGATTATGTTTTCCTAAAACTTATTTATTTATAATATATCTAATATTTAAATATTATAATATCTATATATATATCAAAGCAATGTGTTTTGTTAGAGAGAGAATAGATTTAATTTTAAGAGAGGCGAGAGATGCCAATGTTCTTAATGTGTTTAGTTGTCATATACGGAAAATTAGGCGAAAGACCAGAAAATGAAACGTTATATAGTTTTGAAAGAAAATGAAAGAAAGAAAGATGCTGAATTCCTGTAATTCAACGAAGAAAATTTTGACAGAAAGTTGATGCGTATGTAATACGGTGATTTTAAAAAATGCAATTGTTAAAGATGGAGATTGATTACTTAAATATTTCAATTGGAAAAGTTGGAATACATTTAAAATAAATTGTTAAAGATGGAGATTGATTACTTAAATAAGTATTTCAATTGGAAAAGTGGGAATACATTTAAAATATCTAAGAATGTTGAAAATAATAATATAATTGAATTAATAAATTTATAAAATTTAATTAAATTTTTATGTTTATTATGTGTTATTTTGTGTAATGGAAAAAAGTTGGACTACATTTAAAAAATTTTAAATATTGAGGAATGTTGAAAATAATAATATAATAGAATTAATAAATTTATAAAATTTAATTAAATTTATGGAAATGTTTATCATGTGTCACTTTGTGTAATGTTAATGAGTAATGTAAAAAGTTTACTTCTAATATAATTGAATTAATAAATTTATAAAATTCAATTAAATTTATGGAAATTATTATTTTGTGTTACTTTGTGTAATGTTAATGAGTAATGTAAAAAGTTTACTTTATTAAAAATTCAAATAAATTGAAAATTCAAATAGATTTAAAATATCGAGGAAAGTTGAAATAAATTTAAAGTATTGAGGAATGTTAAAAATAATAATATAATTAAATTATAATTTTATAAAATTCAATTAAAATTACGAAATTCATAGAAATGTTTATCATGTGTTACTTTGTGTGATGTTAATAAGTAGTGTAAAAAATTTATTTTATAGGAAAATTCAAATAAATTTAAACTATTAAGAAAAGATGTAATAAATTTAAAGTATTGAAGAAGGTTGAAAATAATAATATAATTAAATTAATAATTTTATAAAATTTAATTAAATTTATAGAAATGTTTATCATGTGTTACTTTGTATATAATGTAAAAAGTTTATCTTATAAGAAAATTCAAATAGATTTAAAATATTTTAAATTTATAGAAATGTTTATCATGTGTTACTTTGTATAATGTTAATCAGTAATGTAAAAAGTTTACCTTACTTACAGAAAAAATCAAATAAATTTAAAATATTGAGAATTATTGAAAATAATAATATGATTAAATTTATAATTTTATAAAATTTAATTAAATTTATGAAAATTCTTTTTAATGTTAATGAGTAATATAAAAAGTTTTATATAAAATATTTAAAACTGGCATGATAATCTATAAAAAATACATAATTTTAAAAAGAAAAAAAATGCATTGTATTAGCAATAAAGGTTTGTATGAGATATAATGTTCTTATTGATTGTTTTTTTCAAGGTGGCAAAATTTATTATAATTAGGTTGTTAATTGGTAGTGAGGACAATTAACATTGGCTATTATGAAAAAATGCAAGTTGATTAAGTTGATTTATCACCATTGTTCTAGAGAAAAAACACAACACCTAAAATAACCCATTGTTGGTTTGAAAGGGAACATAATTTCACTCTTACTAGATACCTATAAATAGCAGGCCATTAACCTATTTCTTTACATTTTAAATACAAGAGCTCTTATCTATTTAAACTTAATTTTAAATCTTACTTCAAAACCAAAATTATAATTTCAACTCCCTATAATATTCCCAAAATACCATTTAAAATATTATAAATTTATTCTTTTCATAACAAATAAAATCAATTATATTATTAATGCAATTAATCTTCTACATTTTCCTTATATAAAGATATATTTATAATTAAATATATATTTCCTTTTTAATAATTATATTTTAATAAATAATATTTACTTAATTTTTAAACAAAATAACTTTACACTGAAGGGTTGTGTATTCACACTACACTCCTTATTATAATGTAGTAAAAGTTCTTTGAATCCCAATCATTCTATATCAAAAGCTTCCATTTTAATAATTATATTTTAATAAATAATATTTAATTAATTTTTAAACAAAATAACTTTACACTGAACGGGTGTGTATTCACACTACACTCCTTATTATAAGGTAGTAAAAGTTCATGGAATCCCAATCATTCAATATGTAAAATCTTGAAACAAGTCAAATTTAAGTAAATTTAAGTAAGCTTAATGTAAATTTTCTTTTTAGTTAAAAAGTTTTGTAAATTTTTGTTTTTTTGATTAGCTGAAATTTTAGAATAAAATTATTTTATCTTTAAAATAGTTCAAATTTTATAAAAAAATATAAAAAAATCTTTAAAAATTTGAATATTTTTACAAAAGTTTCATCAAATATTTTATAGTTTTCATATTAAAAACTAGTGACATTTCCCAAAGTTTCTTTTAATATAAATTTTCATACTTAAAATTATTCCTAATAATGATATAAAAAATATCTACAAAAATAGATATAAACTTTAAGAAGTGAATGTATTGAAAGTCAACCTACTCTTTAATGAGAGAACTTCCTTACAAAGGTGCTCGATGTGCGGTGCTGACTATAGGGTGGTTTAGGGTAGATCACTTCTGGCGGAGAACTATTCCCCTTAGGCTCTTAGTAGCTTTTATGGGCTACCAGATGAGGAGTTAGGAGTTTTTCTTTGTATTTTTTGTACTTGAAGCTCTTTAGCCTTTGATTTGGGGAGAGAATGCCACCTCTTTTTTAGCAGAGGACCTCCTATATGTATCTGTGTTTTAGTAGTATTTTTTTGCCATTTTTCTCTATCCCTTTTACTGCTCCTGAGTTTCAAAGTTACCTACTCATCTGCGTTGTTTATTAGTGAAGTTTTTTAACAACTTTTGATGGGATGCGAGTTTTTGGAGTGAGGTGAGGAGTTTTTCTCGACAATTGGGCAGTGGTTTTATCCATTAGAGCCTTCTAGGTGTTCTATGGTGAGTCTTGCCTATCAGACTTCTTTAGACTGATCCCAAGATGGGGGGCCTCCTCACTAATTTTTTTTCTTTATTACATTGGGGAGTAAACAACTAGTAGTTGAGGTGAGTTATTTCTGCAGGGTTAGGTGGCAAACTTCGTTTTGAGGGAGAAGCTTCCGGATGGAAGCTAAGGTTAGCGCACTAATGGGTGCATCTAACGAGGCTATCTAGCACAATGTCGTTCTTTTCGCATCGGTGGAAGGGCTTAGTGCGAGTACATCAAGGAAGAACTGGCAGCAAAATACCTCTCCTTCGCTACATAAGTTAGACACGTTGCTCTAGGACAAACATTCTCATCCATTTATGGATCCTTTCTCATCTCGAGTGTGCACTATGACTGGTTCTAAAGGCCTGGGAGTTATTAGGGAGGCTACTGGAGCTCGACCTAAGGAGGTTTCGGGTTCGAGCGCTCAGGGGAGAACTGTCAAACAATCAAAGCCATGGAGTACCAATCGAACAAAGCACAGACTGGTAGTGATGTCGAATGTTGGTCTTGAGGACACTTGCACAATGGCGTTAACGGTTTTGGTGGGGCACCTGTCCTATCAGTCGTTGTGTAACATTCCTTTACCTGTTTGGGTTGAGGAAGCTTGGTCTCCGGTTCTGGTTTATTCTCCCAAGATCCTTTACTTGACGAGTGGTTGACTTGGTTTCCTCTTAAATAAAACGGAAGACACTATCCTCATTCTGGAAAAACTGTGGGTGGTGGACAGTTGTAGCCTTATGCTAAAACAATGGAGGGTGGGATTCGATCCACGCAAAGATTGTTTCCAACGTAGACATATGTGGGTCCTTCTTCTGGGTTTTCCTCTACAACTTTGGAACCAAAAATCTTTGGAAGCTATCAGGAACGATTTGGGTAGGTTTATAAAGGTGGATGACTCATTGTTGAAAGATCCAGACATAAGGTTATGCATGGTCTTAGTAGAGATAGATATTCATGATGGCCCACTGAAATCTCTTGAGATCAAGTGGAGGGGATGCTTGTTGATCCAGAGGTTTGATTACCTTGGTATACCTTTCATATGTTCTCGTTGTCGTAGGACGGGGCACCTGCGTAAGGAGTGTAGGGAACCCGTGGAAGAGGATGACTTGAAGGATTCTTTGCTTCAGGGTCCGAATCGAGAATATTTTACAATGGTGGAATCATTGGCGGGTGGTTGGTTTACGTCAACACTTGAGCCTCCCTCTCCGTTAGCGCCTGGGGACACCTTCACGGGTAATATGAAGAGCATATGTCTTTTATTTTTTACTTCTTTATCGGCATGGGAAAAGGATTTATTGGACTAGGATTTTGGGGTGGTTCAGGATAGAAGGTCGTCGTCTCCCATTGTTTCGACCTGTGTTTCTTTGTCAGTTGGTAGGGGTGGTACCTCCTGTTTATACTACTCTGGGTAGGGAGACTAGGTCGGAGACTATGGGTGATAATATTCTTCCTTCTTCCCCCTTGGCGACTGTAATTCCTTGTGGAGCCTTAGATTCTTCTAGTGATCTGGGGAGGGCAGGTAGTCTTGACCCTAGTCACCTACCTACTGACCCGAAGGCTTTCAGGATGGATAAGGCCCCTACTACAGTTTTGGATTTGACTTCTCCTTTCATCTCTGGATTTAGAGAACCTGAACTCAGGGATAAATCCCTAGGCGATGTTTTGGAATCTTTGGTACATACCATTAAAGAGATCCAACAACCTGTACCTATTCCTACTTTTCAGGGGAGAACTGTTGTTTGTTCGAAAATTTCTAGTCACTCTGCTAGTGTGTCGCAGAGGGTCGGGTTTAGAAATTTCTCCAATTAAAACTCGAAGTGCTAGAAAAAAATCCATTACTATACCTGCGACACCAGATCTAATTTTTGTGACTACTTCAGAAAACCGGGCCTTTAGAGGCATGAAATCCCTGGCCAGGGAAAAATAATGATTATGTTTTCCCTTAACATCAGAGGGGTAGGCCCCCCCGTGAAAGTCACCTCCTTACACATAGTACTTTCTAGAACTCTTCCTGACATTATTTTTCTACAAGAGACTTTGGTGGATGCACAAAAGGCTAGGTCTTTTATGTGTTCGCTTCACCTTGAGTGGGCTATATGTGTTGTGAGCTCTGTAGGAAGGCCTGGAGGCTTACTGGTGGCTTGGGATCCTTTAAAATTTGACCTCTCTTCTTACTTAAGCTGTGGTGGTATATATTTGATAGGTACTTTTGTAGAGAAAAAGAAACAGATTTCCTTTCTAAATATTTATGGACCATGTGTTGACAGAAGCGATTTTTGGACTAAAGTGGTTGTTAGTGGCATTCTATCTCACAATAATCTTATAGTCGTTGGGGACTTCAATCTTAATTTGAGTACTGGGGAAATTTGTGGAGATTCAACATAGCCGGATCCACTGGCATATTTCTTTAAGGAAATGTTTATGAACATAGGACTGGTGGATATTCTCCCTGATGTGCTTGCGTCGACATGGGGGAATGGTAGAGTGGGCTCGGATAACATCTCTAAAAGGTTGGATAGAGTTTTCATATCGACTGAGTTTTTGAAGGCTTCTGGTCTTCATTGGTCTTGGGTTGCATATCCATTTCTATCAGATTATGCACCAGTCATACTTCAGCTGGATCAAAGCATTCATACACCAGCTTGGCCATTCAAATTAAATTCGACATGGATGCACGATTTGGAATTTTCCCGTGTCGTACATGAGACGTGGAAGGATCCAACTTTTCTAGAAGAGAAATATGTTCAGAAGAGATTGGTTGCAAAATTAAAATTGATCAAACAAAGAGTTAAGAAATGGGCCTAACAGCAAAGAACTACAAATTTTTTAAAACTAGATAAGTTGGAGGAGGATCTATTGAGGTGCTATCAGGAGAAATCCAGGGGTTAGTTAAGAAGGGAGGATGAGGAACATATCAACTCCTTATAAATTGAGTGGAGTAATCTATTATTGGTAGAGGAATAACTCTGGAGATAGTGGAGCCGAGCTACCTGGATCAAAAGTGGTGATCAAAACACTAAATATTTTCACTATTTTGCGAGCTTTAAAAGAAACAAAAAACACCTCTGGGAATCACAGGATGAGAATGGCCATGTCCATGTGGGAAATGAGGCGATCTTAGCAAAGGCTCTCAGTTTTCTTAAAGGGTCCTCTGCAAAGGTAGAGACACTTATTGCAGATCAGGTCTCCTTAGCCAGCCTCTTCCCTCGTTTTGTTTCTGAACAAGACACACTTCACCTCGAAAGTCTGTGTAAGAAGGAGGAGTTATGGGATGTTCTTAAATCCTTTGCTAAAGAAAGAATCCCAGGACCAGATGGCTGGATAGTGGAGTTTTTTGTCCACTTTTTTGAGCTGGTGGGGGATTAGTTACTGGATGTGGTTGAGGACTCTAGGAGCAAGGGTGTGGTAACAAAATATATAAACTCTATCTTTTTTATCCTCATCCCAAAAGTCAACAAGCCTATGACTTTTGGGGATTTCACACTGATTTCTCTATGTAACTTGTGCTATAAAATTATAGCAAAAATTATTGCAAATAGGATCAAACCAATTCTCTCTCGAGCCCGCTCGGAAGAGAAATTGGGGTTTTTAAAAGGGAGACAGATTCTATAAGATATCGCAATGGCTCAAGAGTGCTTACACAACATTAAGAGAAAAAACTTACAGGCCCTGATTCTGAAGCTTGACTTAAAAAGGCATATGACTGTATCAATTGGGATTTTCTTACGCTGACTTTAATTCAAACGGTGTTTGATTTGATGACTACCAATTGGATCATGAGCTGTGTGATTAGTGCAACATATGCGGTCCTGATTAATGGCGAGACTTCACCCTTTTTTCAGAGAGGTAGAGGGTTGAGACAAGGGTGTCCCTTGTCTCCATTATTATTCATTTTGGTAATGGAGTGTCTCAGTTTATTGTTAAAAAAGGGCATGAAGAGGGGAATTTAACTGGCATCAAGGTATCTAGAGTCGTAAGGATCCTACATCTTTTTTTTGTAGACGATGTTCTATTAATGACCAGAGCTTCTTCAACAGAATGGAAGGTGATTGATGAGCTTATAAAAATTTTCTTTCGTGCATCGAGTTTGGAGAGAAATATGTCCAAAACAACTATCCATTACTCCGGCATTCAAGGCGACCATTTAAAAACTTTCATGGAGTTCTTCCCGTTTAAATTAGTGGATCTCAAGATTAGATTCAGATACCTGGGATATTTCCTGAAAGTTGATATTTATAAATATGAGGACTGGCTGTGGCTTATTTCAAAGTTTGAAAAAAGGATAGATCATTGGTGTAACATGTGGTTATCCCTTGGTGAGCGATACATACTCATTAAAGCAGTCTTGGAAAGTCAACCGGTATATTGGATGTCTCTGGTAGCGATTCTTAATTCAGTACTAAACAAGATCATACAACTTACTTTCAATTTCCTTTGGTTGGGCTGCAGTGGTAAAAATCATTTTCACCTCTGTAGGTTGGAAGACATACTAGCTAAACCGAAGATTTTCGGAGGTTGGGGCTTGAGGAATATTTTTATCTTTAATAGTGCTCTGGCGGCGAATACTTTATGGTGAGTATTGATGAATCAAGGAATCTGGCACTCTGTCATCAAAGATAAATATTTACCCTATACTTCAGTAACCACCTGGTTTAGATCTGCCTCTTCTAGTATGTTTGTTGCTTCAACGACCTGGAAACATCTTTTGAAAGCTTTACCGATCATAGCTCAGTGGTTGAGATGGAGTCCAGGTTCAGGACAATCGATCAACATTGGTAAAGATATGATTTTGGGTCTGGGGCCCTCTGCTCTCCTGTCTCCAACACTCATAACATAATTAACACACATAAATATTACTCTTTTATATCAGGCTAGTGGAGGAGCGAGTTCTGACCAGCATGACACACTCTTGATAGATAGTCATGAACTTGCACCCCAAGGGGATTTGGATACAGAATGGGACAGATACTGCAGGGATTTACCAAGAACTGGTATATTTCTGCAGGATGAAGATGATGAACTTTTCTGGACTAGAGGTGATCAATTTGGAGTTTTATCGGTTAAGAATGTCTACAGAGCCATAGCAAGGATTAAATGGTCGATTCATTTAGGGGGATGGAGAAAATATTTATGGACTTGGCATATTGCTCTAAAAATTAAACTTTTCTTGTAGCTTGCAATGGAAAATAAGATTCTCACTTGGGACACTCTACTTTCCAAGGGTTGGGAAGAGCCTAGCTACTCTATATTATGTTATAGGGGACTAGATTTAGTTAGTCACTTGATGATCACCTGTGTATTTAAAAGGCAAGTGTGGTCTCAGATCTTAAAGGTCATTAATATAAGAAATGATTGGGAGGGCACTAACCTGATTATATGTTATGATAAGTGGATCTCACAGACTTCATAATTTTCTACTCTGCCAGTTATAGTTTGCTGGAACATTTGGATGGAGTGTAATAGAGCCATTTTTTAGGATAGAAACCCAATTGTTGAATCAATTTTTTTTAAGTCTTGTGGCTCTTTTAATTAACCATCAGTGACTATGCAGGTGACTCTACCTCGAACCATTCAGTCTATTCAAATGACAGGGGAAACTGCGGGTTATTTTGATGGAGTTACACTAGCAAATGGTACAAATAGTGGGGTTGGGGGAGTGATTAAACTCAGTGATAAATCCTCCATCACATGGACTTGTAACTGTGGCCCTGGCACCAACACAAGGGAAGAATTCCTAGGAGTTCGGGAAACTCTCCTACTGGCCCTAAGATTGCATATCTACAATTTACAAGTTATGGGAGTCTCAAAAATAATTATTGACTGGTGCAACAATAGAGGGAAGCTATAGGTAATTTCTCTGAACTGCTAGAAGGTTCGATTTAGAGAGCTAATCCAATTTTTTCAGCAAGCTCAACTTTAGTCATATCTACCGAGAATTTAATATGGAGGCTGAGAAACAATTAAAAAAGGCGCTCAATATACCAGAAGGAAAATTATTCTATTCACAATGGGAAAATGGAAATGAAGGGTCTACTATGGCTATAAATATATGAATTATATTAGAGCATCTACTTTTGGAGACATGAACTTTTTGGTATTTTTGTCTATGATCAATCTCATGTAACTGAGGTTAGGAATGCTTCAACACTATAGGGGAGAGTAATTGATGTGGATTTTTGTGTGAGATAGAGTTCATCTGATATACTTGTTGCCTGAATAGGAGGGAAGAACAAATTTTCCTGGGAATTTTGAATATCATCGACATCTGTAAACAATTATATATTTTATATAATGAAAAAAAATTTCACTTGAAAAAAATAAAGTCTTAACAAAAAAATCTTACTTTTTGTCCAACCTAAGTAGAAATTTTCTCAAATTAGTGATAAGCAATCTATAGTTAAATGCATATTTCTTTTTACTAACTATGTTTTTGGTGTTTTTTCGTAAATTCAATAATATTTACAAATTTAAAAAATAATAACCATTTTGTAGTTTTTTTCATAATAACATATAGTTTTTATGTTAGAAAGAATTGTAATCAATTTGAACAATTATGAAATACAAAAAATTTAAAATTAAACTTTGGTCAAAGCCATATGTCCAAAATATATAGAGTTGTCTTTTCACACTTACACTTCTTAAGGCTTATACAGTTTTATTACAACTTTTACATAAGTGTAAGTGATAAGCAATAACCAAAAAAAACTTACTTTTTGTCCCACCTAAATAGAAATTTTATTAAATTACAAAAATATAAGTGATAAGCAATCTATAGTTAAATGCATTAATTAAATTACAAAAGTATAAGTGATAAGCAATCTATAGTTAAATGCATTAACCACTCTATAGTTAAATTACATAAGTATAAGTGAAATTTTTCTCAAATTACATGAGTATACGTGATAAGCAATTTATAGTTAAATGTATTAACCAATCTATAGTTAAATGCATATTTCTTTTTACTAACTATGTTTTTCGTGATTAAATGAATATTTCTTTTTACTAACTATGTTTTTCGTGAATATAGTAATGTTTATATATTTAAAAGATAATATCTATAATAAGTATTTTATAGTTTTTTTCATAATAACATATAATTTTTTTATATTAGAAAGAATTTATAATTAAATATAATTATCTTTTTCCTGAATATAATAATATTTACAAATTTAAAAGATAATATCTGTTGGTGACGGAAGTCCCCCTGGATTGCAGCAGGAGCAGAGCCTGACGCCCATTAGTTTATGTCACAATTTGTGTATAAAAGGGGTGGTCGAATGGAAGTAAACTCAAAACGATATTGTTTCAACTCCGAAACTAGGCCAGGCATTCATGGGCAAGTGAGGTCTTAGATAAACTTCAGACAGTGAGTTGTAGTAAGGGTGAGTAGGGGGAAGACTTGTATCAGAGAGATGCAAAGGTCTGTCGTAAACATCAGGTTTCTAACAGACTGTAGGAGAAGGCATCTAAACGCAAGATCTTCTTACATTCAAACGCAGAGAACCAGAGAATACAATAATGCCACAATAAATCCTTTATCATAACATAATTGTCATAATTCATGCG